>CABFOS010103546.1:0-10834 GCA_900660315.1 Diretmoides pauciradiatus
CTAGCTAGCACAGTGAGCTAACGCTAGCTAGCACAGTGAGCTAACACAAGCTAGCACAGTGAGCTAACGCTAGCTAGCACAGTGAGCTAACACAAGCTAGCACAGTGAGCTAACGCTAGCTAGCACAGTGAGTTAACGCTAGCTAGCACAGTGAGCTAACGCTAGCTAGCACAGTGAGCTAACGCTAGCTAGCACAGTGAGCTAACGCTAGCTAGCACAGTGAGCTAACGCTAGCTAGCACAGTGAGCTAACACTAGCTAGCACAGGGAGCTAACGCTAGCTAGCACAGTGAGCTAGCACAGTGAGCTGACACTAGCTAGCACAGTGAGCTAACGCTAGCTAGCACAGTGAGCTAGCACAGTGAGCTAACGCTAGCTAGCACAGTGAGCTAACGCTAGCTAGCACAGTGAGCTAACGCTAGCTAGTACAGCGAGCTAACGCTAGCTAGCACAGTGAGCTAACGCTAGCTAGCGTTAGCTCACTGTGCTAGCTTGTGTTAGCTCACTGTGCTAGCTAGCGTTAGCTCACTGTGCTAGCTAGCGTTAGCTCACTGTGCTAGCTAGCGTTAGCTCACTGTGCTAGCTAGCGTTAGCTCACTGTGCTAGCTAGCGTTAGCTCACTGTGCTAGCTAGCGTTAGCTCACTGTGCTAGCACAGTGAGCTAACGCTAACTAGCACAGTGAGCTAACGCTAGCTAGCACAGTGAGCTAATGCTAGCTAGCTGCACAGTGCACACTCGCTCCTACTGGATGGCAAACGGGTCGTTGGTTGATGAACATTGCTCCCATTTGGCGTTTGATTTTAGCAGCCAAGCAGCATGTTAGCTACCAAATAAGAGTCACACAGTCGATTGTGCTCATTGCTAGTCAAGCTAATGTAGCTAATGTTGGAGACAGAGCTAAGCTACTGTATCCCACCTTCAGTCACTTTGCCCAGCCAATAACTCATGTGGCACTACATGACAGCGTTACTACTACTGAAGTATGATCAGTCCTTTAGACAGCCAGAACCTATTATCAGTCCTTAGACAGCCAGACCCTGTCAGGTGGCACCTGACTTGGCAGTGGTTTGTTGTCAGGTGTGTACATTCCTTATTTAACAACACACACACACACACACACACACACACACACACACACACACACACACACACACACACACACACACACACACACACATGCACGGCTCTTTCTACACAACTTGCTTCAAAAGTGAACGAATTGAATGTGTTGTGGCATGTAAGTGTGTCTAATCCTCTTATTGTGACTCTAATCATACAGCAGCTGTTTGAGTCAGTGGGAGAAAAACAAATCCTTAAATATATAGCCGACAATGACAATGATGGACAGACCACCTGTAGCAGTGTTTTGTTTGCTATTTTCTGAAGTGGTTTTTGGTTTTACCGGAAAGCAGCTGCAATAGAGTAGATGACAGGGATTTAAATGTCTATTCCTGACATAGTTCATTATGGAAATTGTCATTATTGTGTGACAGAGGGGTTACAATTTGTCAGCTGCTCATCTGTGGGCTGAGATATAGGTCAGTATATTCTAACAGCAGGGTTGTCCTGTACTGCATATCGATTTAGAGGTGTGTTGAGCTGCTAAAGCACTGTCAAAAGAATCTTGCTTTGTCTGTTATTGGATTTGTTTTCACGGCTGGAGGACCAGGTGAGTGAACTTGAGATAAAGACTGAGGAGAAATCTTGGCTTTCTTGTGCTATGTAGTTTTGTTGTATTCTTGTTGGTCAGAGGATATAAGTCACTGGTTTGTGTTGGTGTCTTTTATGTTCAGTCTAAGCCAGGAAATGGCACGAAACATGACAGATGGAGCTTGAATTTGGTGCGAGTAGTTGGGCACCCTAGAGATTTCACCCTGTCAGCCCTCGGTACTGACAGGCCAAGCAGGGTGGACCAGCATATCTAACTCAGCAGCTTTGACTCTTTGCTCTTCTTGATTTGCTTCACCAGACGAAGACGTGTCCTGCACATGAGGTCGGCTGTGCACCAATGTATTGTGTATGCATTTTGCTCTATCAACCTTTCTCAAGACAAAAGACATACAGACTTGATGTTGACAGAATACATCGGTACAGAGGTGTCTTCGTCTGTGTGGATGTGTGTGTTTGGACATCTCAGTCTAGTGAAAACTCTCTCGAATTGAATCACGGTGAGTAATTTATTCTTCTCCTTCTCAGTTTTAAGGTGGTCTGATTGGATTTGCCTCTTCCTTGTGTTGCCATGGCGATGCGGGAGTTGGTGGAGGCAGAATGTGGAGGGGCCAATCCCCTCATGAAGTTGACCAGTCACATGACCCAGGAAGGAGGGGCTTGGAGGCACCGGTCGACACCTACAGTAATTGGCAGATATTAATTAATATTTTAATTAAGAAACATAGCATTAATCCATATATTGATTATCCCTATCATTTTCTGTAGATCGATGAAACAAAGCAGTAGCTAGAATCTACTGATTCTCTATATCAACGTTAATCTGCACAAATGCATCTACTATCTCGTTTTCTACTCTCTTTTTTCCCTCAGATTCCCCCTACACCAATTGAAATTGCAACTGAAGAAGAGGTCAGTGTTCATATTGCTTCCCATATACAGTATAATTCTGTTGACTATTTACTATATAATGTATAAAGGAATTTCCCACTGGGGGATCATCAAACAAATATTACTACTACCATTATAGCTGTAATTATATGTAGTTTCTAAAATGTAAAATGTGCCATCAGCTTGTTACCACGTCTGTATTGTTCCTCCAGTTAGTGAATGAGTTCCTCCAGGCGCCCCCACGGCCCCCACACACCTTTGACATGGGCCAGCTGCTGGAGGAAATGCAGCAGATTGACCAGCAGAGCTACAGACAGGCTCCACAGAGAGGTACACCTTATTTGATTTTGTAGACCTATCGGCTGTTTTCTTGGATGTTCCTATGATTCAGGTTTAGGTTTTACCACAAACCTTTTTCAGTCTTTTTAAGCACTGCCTTAATTCCATGTCATAGCTCCCGGTGTGGCAGCGTTGGCCCTCTCTGGTGACTGGGCAGCTGAGTTCCACTCGGGTTCTGACGCCGCCTCTTCGCCGGGGATCGCCGGGCTTGGTGACGCAGCTGATGCAGATTGGACGAGAGAATTTATTGCTGAGGCTGCAGGTAGCTTTAGTTTGTTGTATTTGTTCTCTCAAGCTCAATCTCTCTCTCTCTGGAAACAGACACACACACACACATGCACACACACTATCACCTTTCTGGACTGAGCTGCATGCATGTACACACACTGATTTATATGCATGAAGCTAGATCATTTTTAAATTAAATTTCACTAGAGCGAAGACAACTGGGATGAGCACTTTTATTTTAACATACTACATTTTTAGTTGTATAATTGCTTACAGTCTATCTCCTTCCTGTGTCTTTCTCCCTGCTCCAGATCCTGGACGCTGGGCAGAGGAGTATCTGGAGCAGTCAGAGGAAAAGTTGTGGCTGGGGGACCTGGGAGACAAGGACCATGAGTGGTGAGAACAGCGAGCTGGGGAGGGAGGGACGGAGAGAGCCATAAGAATGTAGGCTGTAAACTTTTGGGTGTGAGCAAAGGAGGGAGTGCAAGAGAAACGGGGTAGAGCAAGAGGACCAGGATAGTAAGTTAGAATACATGGCAATGAAAGCCTACAATGAAACAAAGACCTTGCGACTGTACTCGAGTTGATGAATCTATTGAGACCTTTTTTAATGCTTTAATTTTTTTTAATCTAATGATCTTACCTGATGATACTGAGCTTGTCCAAACAGGGGCTCCGTCAAAGGGATGTATAGCAACTGAATATGAGTTGTAATGCATAAAGTGCTGACATACAGGTGTCCACATAGTGCATTGACCTCAAAAGTATTCACTTGTACAACAGTGCACTCAGGCACTGTTCAACCTTCAACCTGAATTGATTAGTTCCATCTTACTGTACATATATGACAGGGTAGAATTGTTTCTTGTAGTCTCTTGGCTCCCTGTATATTATATCATTAATTATGTTGCTATTGATCTGATAGGACAAAAGAATATCAACCAGGAGACGAGTTGAAGCAAATAGCCAATGAGCTTGTCTCAAAGGTTGACGACCCCAAGTTACAGAACACTGAGGTGAGCTGTGTGTTCATGTGTACCTGACTGTAAATCACTGGGTCCCATTTATATCCATGTGTCATTCCTTTTTACATATCTGTCACCATACCCTCTCCCTATTCTTTTAACTTTATTCTAGAGGAGTTCTGTGAGAACAAAGTACTTAGAATATAGATATTGCAGTAAGATAATGCAGTTTTGCTTGAGGGTTCTCATTAGCCTCTTTTGATAGTTTGACGTTCTATAAACATCAACATGTTAGCTGAAAATAAATGCTTTAGAAGTATCTTAGTATAAATGTGACCCATTAGTGATAGTAATAGTGAATGTGATTGTGTTTTTTCGTTGTTGTGTAGTTCCTGCGGTTCATTAGGCAGATTGGCGAGGGCAGTGTCACAGTGGAGAACAGAGCAGACAAACAACACACAGATAAAGCTCAGGCCAAGGAGGCTCAGAACTGGGCCTCCAACCTCAACCAGGTATGAGCCACTTCCCACTGAGAATGGGATGGTTGCAACTGGGAATTCACAGGGAAGCACATTGGTTCACTTTTCCACAATATATGCCTTCTGACTCATCATCCCAGTATCTGATGCAGAGTAATATTTTCCACAAATGTAACCAAATAGCAGCCGCTACTCTCCCTGTAATATGAATCTCTTAAGGCTGCACAACATTGCAGATGGAAATTGTTCAGTAAAGAGAGGGCTCTTGTGAATAACACATTGCCTTCCTATATATGCATTCTTTAAATATTTGTGTGTGTATATATATATATATATATAATCAAGTTCTAGATATCCTGAACTTTACTGTTTCCCTTGTCATCTCTCAACTTTACTAAGATTGCGATGAATTACTTTTGACTTGACAGGATTTCAGATAAAGGACTTAGGTTTCCTCCTGAAATCACTATACTGTACATGTACATGTACATGTACATGTATAGTTCTGTCTCTGTATCTGTTCATAGCTGCTGCTCTTTAACAATTAGTTTCCCCACTAACTGTGACATGTCCTTTTTCCATTTTTGACCCGCCTTTGAACTCTTGGCTTGCCATTCCCTCAATTAACAACCGCCATTCATCTATACCAAATTAAAATTACTCCTGCTCCGCCCCCCCTATAAAAAACCCTTCACCAACCACTCCCGCCTCCTTAAAACATATCCCCATTCCCCAATGCCACCCCTCCTTGCCTTCCGCCCTAGTTCCTGGAGGAGACTGAGGGAGGGAGTCTTCCCTTGGAAACCCAAGAGAGGAATCAGAAGATTGACAAAGCTAAGGCTAAACAGGCACAGCAGTGGGCCACGGTCATCAGGCAGGTAGGACCACTGTGGTCATGGCAACACCACACTGGCTTTGCAGCTGGTTGATGGATTGGACAACTATTGCTCTTTTGAAAAGCGTTTTTTTAAAGTTTTTTTTTAGCTAGAGAGCTACGTTTTGTAACCTGTGTAGTACTCAGTATTTTGTTCTGTACTTAAACGAGGACGATTCACTCACTATTGAACTCTGCTGTTGCTGTTGAGTGGATTTTCCGTCTGATAAAAATGATTCAGGAGTCAATTGGGTGAGAACAATGGTGGCTGGTTACTGAAGGGATGGACGGAAGAGTAGGAGAAACCGTGTTCTCTGCATTTTGTTTTGGCTTTTCTTCTTCCTTTCCATTCACCCCCCCCCATCTATTTCGTCTCCTATTTTCCTGTTACATCCTCAGCTCAAATAATCTTTACCCTGGGTAGCACATGGGGACTACAGCCAACCATTGTAATTGATCCCTTCCTGTTCAGGTGTCAGAGGAGTCAGCTGAAGCCTGGGTAGATGAGTTCGCCACATCAGGACCAGATTTCCAACAGGCCAAAGCTGCAGTGGAGGTGAGACAATAATCAATGGCAATTCAACCCCCCTTAAGAAACGCAAGAAAATTGATTGTGGGTTGGTGGTTTGAATTCTGGGAAAATCTTGTTGGGGAAAGTGAAGGGGGGAACTCCTCTCCCTCAACAATTGCCATCAAGGTGCCCTTGAGCAAGGAACGTAACCCCAAATAGTTGAGTGGAGCTGGTCAGTGGCCAAAAGAGGAGGACTGTGGTTGTACTGGGCAGCTCCCGGGTGGCAGAAGCTCGAGGGCTCTGTTTTCGTGACGGTGCACGCCAGATGATATGGCTTTGCATCTTTGTTGGGCACCCACAGTTTTTTTTCTCCCCTTCGCCCGGTATTTTGGTGACTTGCCATGAACTTAAGTGGGAGGAGAGGCGTAGCAGGGGCTGTCAGTAACAATCAAGCACAGTGCCATTTTGGTGTCAAGGATTATGGGGATTTGTGCATCGCCTTCTATCATCAAATTGTCAGAGTGCTGTGGCACACAGTGCACTACTTTTAAAGGGAAGGAAAAGTGTGATTTGATTGGTCATGATTGAAGCCAGGCCAAAAACAACTACTGATATTGCTCCTAGTCCATGTCCTGTGTGCTCGTACCATGTGCTTTGCACCGTGTGCCATGGATTCACCTGAATACAGTGTGAAACAGGGTGATGCTGAAAAACGCCACGAATGTTCAGTCAACTTTCTGTGGAAAATAAAGGTTAAAGAGTTCGGATACTATGCTGGATGATATAGTATATGAGTTGAGGAGACAATGAGGAGAAATGATCTGTTACTGTCATTTGATCAGAGTGATGTGGACTTCTGGGAGAAGCTGCAGCAGGAGTGGGAGGAGATGGCTAAGAGGGACGCAGAGAGTCACCCCTGGCTGTCTGACTTCGATCAGCTACTCAGCAATTCTTATGACAAGGTAGCCATCTTTGCTGTTGACGTGTCAGATCAGGTATCTGTTGAGATGCACCTGGTCAGGCGTGTGCGTATTTGTGTGTGTTCCAGGATTTTGGACATACAACTCATTGATTTCTAATTGAAGATTACAGTGATCAAATCCCTGCTTCTGTATGAATGCTCTGTTAGGACGGTGTGTATAGAAACACTTTCAGAAGGCACCATTGCTTCCTTTTTTGCCATGTTTTCCCATGTTTGTCACAGGGGTACCAGTTTGAGGAGGACAACCCCTACCTAACCCACCAGGACCCGTTGGCGGAGGGGGTAAAGAGGATGGAGGCAGGGGACATTCCTGGAGCCGTACGGTTCTTTGAGAGTGCTGTACAGAGAGAACCTGACAACCAACAGGTGAGCCAGTTAAAGCCTCTGTGTGATTTATTTTGTATATGTCGGTCTCTCTGTCAGTGATAACTTTTTGTCTATTAATAATCTACATTCAATATAAAACTCAAAACTCTATTCTCTACTCTCTCTACTCACTTATTTATTCTGCAAATCCCCAGTAAAGTCAATTGTTAATTGTGCTGGTGCACCTATCTTCTCATTGGATTGCAGGCCTGGCAATATCTGGGAACCTGTCAGGCAGAGAATGAGCAAGAATTTGCTGCCATCAGTGCCCTCCGCAGGTATGACACCAGAACAGCAAAAACCGGCAATCTAAATGAGATAAAACACAACTTTGTGACACCAAAACACAGAAAGAGCAATCATACATGTACAGGCACATTAGGTAGACTCAAAAAGTAGAGAGAAGAGGTGAGTTTTTAGGCGGACCTTAAAGGTGTCAATGGGGGGGGGCAGACCCGACGCAAAGGGGCAGACTAGATAAGGTCAGAAGACCCAAGTGCCCTAGAGGTGGAATGGGGCCAAAAGAGATCAGCAATAAAACAAAACCTTAAAATCAATTCTATAGCAAACTGGGAGCCAGCGAAGAGAGGCCAGTATGGGAGAAATGTGGTCCCTCTTCCTGGTGCCAGGGAGAAGCCTAGCAGGGATGAATGACATAACATCTGTGTACAAGGAGTTGCAGTAGTCAAGGTGGGACCAGGAGAATGGCTGGATTTTAACAATATTTCTGAGCTGAGAGAATTTGCGTTTATTTGTTTATCAAATCTGAGGGCTGAGTTAAAAATCACGGCAAGATGTTTGGCATATGGTTTGACGCAGGACAGCTGGCCCAGGCTGTTAGAGATGCTTCTAATAGATATTTGCTCTCATATAGATGGAGAATATTTGATGCCATCCAGAATTTCAAGGCAGTTACTAAATAATCAGGTATCCAGCACACAAAATTGACAAGTTTTGTCAAAGAGCACAGTGTCCATCTATTCAAGCTACTGTTCTGCTGCCTCCATAGGGTAAACCACTGCCAGTCCCATGAATCACTCAATTAGAATAATCAGATGGTTAATGAAAGAAATCAACCAAGTGATAACAAATTTGCAATCATGGAAATTAATCCAGGCTACTTTGTTTCTAGTGGTAGAGTGTATGGTCTTCCAGCTCATTTTTAATGGATATATTTACCACTCTGGCCAGTTTGCTCCAGTTTATTCTGATACCAGCATATTTAATTGTAAGATGTCAGTCATCAAAGCATTTGACATTTACCGACATTTACCCCGCTCAACAGACATAATCAATATTGTGATAGAAGCTTGCTGTATGTTATCTAGGACGTATTTTTCCTTGAATGTTATTGACTCTTGTTAGCTTATCTATGGTTGATGACAGTCTTGTTATTAACTTAATTTAACTATCTTCCTGCTGCCACTCTTCATCCATTAGATGTATAGAGCTGAAGAATGACAACCTGACTGCTCTGATGTCATTGGCTGTCAGTTTTACCAATGAATCGCTGCACAGGCAGGCCTGTGAGACTCTTCGTGACTGGCTAAGGCACAATCCGAAATACCACTCTGTGATGGAGCAGAGTGAGCAGGAGCACGAAAAGGATAGTGCCAGAGAAAGGGAGAGGGAGAGATTCGGATCACTGTTGCCAGAGTGAGTACCACCCTCCTTTTGCTAAAGTTGTAATTTACACAAATACAATGAGCTGCAAATGGATGCAGACCTATTTCAAGTTTAAAAAATACATTCAAAATAATATGCAGCGATTCTAATTGTTGATGAAATGGAGATGTAAACCTCCCCTAACCTCTCATGCTCTTAATTGCTCTCTTGTTTCTTGCACAGGTCCTTGTTTACTGAAGTCCAGTCCCTGTTCCTGAGTGCAGCCAACTCTGACCCAGCTCGGGTCGACCCACAGCTGCAGTGTGGCCTGGGAGTTCTCTTCAATCTGAGCGGAGAGTATGACAAGGCAGTGGACTGTTTTACTGCTGCTCTCTCTGTCACACCACAGGTTAGAGCAGTCACCAATGCTGTGATCTTCCCTAAGGCTGGGTCACATGCTCCCTCCACACTGCATGATCTGATCTGTTTTTAACTACTGTCTTTTCTTATCAGGACTACCTTCTGTGGAATAAGTTGGGTGCCACACTGGCCAATGGAAGCCGCTCAGAGGAGGCGGTGGCCGCCTACAGGAGGGCCCTGGAACTGCAGCCAGGGTTTGTCCGCAGTCGCTACAACCTGGGAATCAGCTGTGTCAATTTAGGAGCACACCGGTGAGGGAGAAATGCTGTACTTTTGGAGAGATGCGTATATTGTGTGAAAACGTAATGCCAAGCAAGCAAGTTTGCCATGTATGTTGACTGCTGTTCATCCTGTCCTGCTTTCTCTTTCCGCCACAGAGAAGCTGTGGAGCATTTCCTTGAAGCTCTGTCCCTACAGCGCCAGGCAGCTGGAGAAGGGGCGAGAGCCGCACGGGGGCCCGGAGGTGTTGCGGCCACCATGATGTCCGACAACATCTGGTCCACCCTGCGCATGGCTCTCAGCATGATGGGAGAGAGCTCTCTGTACACAGCTGCTGACCGACGTGACTTAGACACGTTGTTGGCTCACTTCTGCCAGAGAGACGTGGACGGAGGACCTGAATGAGAGACGGGGGGGGGCTGGGGCTAGGAGAGGGCTTATAGAGTGCGAGTGTGTTTTGTTGGGAGTAAGGTGTTTGGGTGAGGTGGAAAGTAAGGTGGATGAGGAATGAGACTGGGGGGGGAAAAACAGGGACGTGACCTGGTCAGTGAAGTGGGAGGAGTGGAATGGTAGCAGGGAAAGGTGAGAGAAAGGGAGGTGTAGTGAGTAAGACACTGTGAATCATCCACCTAACTACAGACTTCATCATGTGCTCATACATTAAGTGACTTGTATCAAATACTGCAGTGTTATTCTCTACCCAGGTAGATGCAGCCCGGCAGCAAGACTCACTGTGATGTTGGCACAAACCATATCCATATATTTCAGAGGTCTAACAGACCAGTCTTCTCGTTTCCTCCCCCTCCACTCATCTGAAGATATGAGATTAATGAAATTTAACATTCGTTGATCAAATCTGTTTAAAAACTGAAACGTAATGATGAAAAATGAATGAAATCATATTCTCTATTCAGTAACCAGCAAGGGGACAGTTTTATTATTTAAGTCATTGCTCTTACAACCTTTCTTACTGGTGACTGGTAAGTTGAACTCAACTCTACGCATTTGTAGAGTCACAGTAAAAGGTACGATGTTACTGTAACGCTAAACAGAGCACTACATTTTATCAATAGTGCTCTCAAGGATTAGGCTGGGCCAGATTCCCACTACATACAGTATCCACTAGTTGGAAGTGCTAAACGTCTGCTTGTTTTTCTTCCTTATATATTTTGAGGTTTTTCCAATAATGAGAGCTGCAATGATGACCTGACAACCAGCGGGACTGTTGCTGTTATGATGAGGTGTGTGTGTGTGTGTGTGTGTGTGTGTGTGTGTGTGTGTGTGTGT
>CABFOS010103576.1:9349-23471 GCA_900660315.1 Diretmoides pauciradiatus
AGGAGGGAAGCTGTGCATCAGAGATTGTGTATATGTGTGTGTGTGTGTGTGTGTGTGTGTGTGTGTGTGTGTGTGACCTTGCCGGTGTAGGATATCACTGACCTAATTATGTATTGCCCTCTGTTCATTAAATCACATGATCAGTCCAGCAGAATATGTCCCCTCAGGGATTAGTGCCCATGTTGCATTAAATTTCCCATACTCCACAGATGTTGCCTTTCATCCTGACCTCTGGAATTGATGACAAAGAGCATAGAAATGATGGCGCAATCAGTGCTAATTCAAAAAACACCCTGTGCTACATCAATCACACACACCTGCCCTCTCCTCTCCTGTTACCCCTTCCCCTCTGCAGTCCCTCCTCAGTATACCGGGCTCGCCCTTCCTGTCCCGCCACAACAGCAAGAGCAGCATCTTCAGTTTCAAGGGCCGCGGTAAGGACGTTGGCTCGGAGAACGAGTTTGCCGATGACGAGCACAGCACGGTAGAGGAGTGCGAGGAGCGCCGGGGCTCTCTGTTCAGCCCGTACCGGCGGAGCAGCTACAGCGGCTACCACGGGAAGAGGAACAGCACAGTGGATTGCAACGGCGTGGTGTCACTGATCGGCCCCGGGCCCGGTGGACGCCTTCTGCCTGAGGTGAAAATAGATAAGGCAGATACTGACGACAGTGTAAGGAAGTCAATGAGTAGACCCGTCTAGGCATGGCCCCGTTTCTTTCTCTCTGGCTCTCTATCGTCTATTCTGTCATCTTTGCAAGTCCGTATGTATCTCTTGGCTAAGCGCTCACGCCTCCCTCCCCCTGCCCCTGTAGTGTATGCTGCCCTCCAACACTAGGCAAAGGATGGAGAAACAAATACATTTTATAGTGAATATACTATAGCCAACCCTGTAGTTGATAGGTTACTAAAACTGGGTCTTTCAGTGACTTCCAGGCAATTTGTCATTCATAACAACAATTGGTAGTTGTTGCTATGGGTACATTTATTACAATGTTGTGAATGTTTTAAATATGTCTGCAACAAAGTAATTATACATGTATAATACTTATACATTATACAGAAATGAAACAGACGTGATATTTACCTATACAGTATAGTTGTACTCCATCCCTATGGTCCATTCATATGTAGATCATAGCATAATTAAGGTTAAATACACAAATGAATGTGTAGGGTGGCGTCAAATCTATCTATTCGTTTAACACGGCCTATTAATAAGACACCATTTTCCTTAACAGTTTTACAAACAGCATATAATGATGTGCTAACGTCCTCCAGTCCTTATACTGTACTCTCTTGATGTGTTCCTCCTCCAGGCAGCCAGGGCCTCTGCTAGCCTGTGTGGGTAGAAGTACAGTAGGAGGTGGTGGATGAGAGGGGACTAGCACTGTAGAGCCACAGACATCTTTTTCTGCTTCCCTAATACATAGCTAACATAATAACCCATTCACTTACAACAATGTGTCCCAAAATCCTGCCAAGGCTATACGAGGAATTAGCAAATAACGGAGGGCTGCTGTCCTTGTCTTGTCTTTACCTCTCTCTGTTTCCCAAACTCTCCCTGGTCAACCTTAGTGAATTAGTTGTGTCCTCATGCTAGTTAGCATGGTAGATTTAAACCCTAAAGGGGAAGACCACTAAGCATGATATAGAGAAATAGAAAAAATGGCTATGGTGTCTGTAATTTCCTCTCCTTCTCTTTGACTCGTTGCATGCTCATGCATGACAATTGGATGGATTTGAAGTACCTGCCCCCATACAATCTTTTTAGAATGCTCTTACTTGATGGTTGCAATATAAGTTGTATGGTTTCAAAGTAGGAAAATAGCCCCAATTTGCAAGTGACATAAAATGGCCAGATTGGGGAGACATTTTATAAAATAGTTGTAACCTATATTGCAATGTTAGCAGACCCCATTATTGCATGACAGGACTGAAAATGTATTCATGCATAAACAGTGCTCCTTGCACTATATCTCACTATCCATCTATTATTTAGATGGGATGAGCTAATTACATTTGAACACAATTAGGTCAAGTAGCCCTAGACCACTGCTCCACTTTGGCTGAGACCTGCATGAATTTGCAGCACACACATCTTCCTTGAAACCAGCATTGACATAGAAAAGAATGAAACATGCCCCGCCCCCACCCAAAAACTGATCCTCTCTATCCTGCCGATACTGTTGTGCACTTCCCTCCGCCGGCCACCGGTGGTGCTGTGGGATGGTGTTCATGTCCTCTCCATGGGTGCTTGATTCTTCCTCTCCCCCTGACAGCCCACTACTGAGGTTGAGGTGAAGAAGAAGCTGTCGGGCTCCCTGATGGTGTCTGTGGACCAGCTCAATACCTCCTTTGGGCGGAAAGAGCGGGCCAACAGTGTCATGAGCGTCATTACCAACACACTAGTGGAGGGTACTGCCACTTTAACCCAGCTATTTAACCTGCTCTCTCATAATCTCATTGGTTGATTAGTTTGACATGTATTTCCTGCTTATCTGCTTTGCATATCCAACAGTACCAGATACATACAGTGCATACAGTTTCTATCATTCGATACCTCTGCATGTGGTATGCTCAGGCTTGTCAGTATGTTTGGTTTTGATGTGTGATCTGCGCTATGTCTTCAGAACTGGAGTCTCAGCGCAAGTGTCCGCCATGCTGGTATAAGTTTTCTAACACATACCTGATCTGGGAGTGCTGCCCCATGTGGCTGAAGATCAAGGAGATAGTGAACCTGATTGTCATGGACCCCTTCGTGGACTTAGCCATCACTATCTGTATCGTCCTCAACACCCTCTTCATGGCCATGGAGCACTACCCCATGACCCCCCACTTTCAGGAGGTGCTGTCTGTGGGTAATCTGGTGAGTGGCAGCAAGCTTTGTTGTGATTTATATTTATCTGATGCACCTCTTCTGTTTGTCTCCAGCTGTGAGTGAGAGAGGTGTTATTTTTAGGTCCGTAATTGTCAGTTGTTTCGCTGGCGATTCAGAGTTAAATGAAAACATTCCCAGCCTCCCTGCTGTGTCCTTGTATCCATGCATTTAACATGTCTTCCAACAGACCCTGCCAGCACACACACATGCACAACACACCCTGTCTTCTTCTCTTTCTGTCTCTCTCCTCTGGCCGAGTGCAGCTGCAGCCAGGCTTCCTCTGTGCTGGTTGGCTGACTGGTGGGAGGCCTGCATTAATATTTCATGGAGCCTGATCGATGAGCTGCTCTAAAATGGTGCCTGAATCACGGCTCGGATAACTCAACCTGGCCATTTCCACTATAAGCATTTCACTGGAACCGAGTGAATCTGAGCTGCCCCTGTGTGTCTTCTTCGGGGCAACACGCATGTTACTTTTGAACATGAGATTTAGTACTAGATGGTGTGTCAATATGCGTTGTTGAAAAGGAAAACAAATGCACGTTGCCCCAAAGACACAGATGTGTTATAATGACACAATTATTAACCACCCAGTGTGTGTGAGTGAGTGAGTACATGGGCGTGTGTGTGTGCTCACATGTGCATGGATGTGAATCTACAATTGCAAACAGTGTAGAAATGCATTATTTACCAGTTATGCTTCAAGATGATTTATCAGAATAGGCCAAAGGGGTTTTACTGGTAGAAATCTCTAGGTCACCTTGATGCAATATGAGTCATAGACCAGGGACACACACACACACACACACACACACACACACACACACACGCACACACACACACACACACACCCTTATGTCGTGTGTTTATCCATGGGGTGTGGGCTATTAGAGCTGTTACGAGATCACAGATGTGTGTCTTTGTCCTTCCTGCCAGGTGTTCACAGGGATCTTTGCAGTTGAGATGTTTGCCAAACTGGTGGCGATGGATCCCTACTACTACTTCCAGGAGGGCTGGAACTGTTTCGATGGCTTCATTGTGACACTGAGTTTAGTGGAGCTGGCTCTGGCTGATGTTGAGGGCCTGTCTGTGCTGCGGTCATTCCGATTGGTAAACAATTCCTCTAGCCCCTCCCTTCAGTGGAAATACATGTATATATGTATATAATGGAATAATGGTCTGGGGGCTGTTCATGGTTCCCTTTAGGACCAGAGAAGGGACAATGACATTCTAGATGATTCTGTGCTTCCAATGTCTTATGTTGAGTGGAGGCTGTTAGAGCAGCAAATGATTTTGGAATGAAATATTTGACGGGCAGGTGTCCAGATATTTTTGGCCAAGTAGCATGTGGAGTTAGTATGTTTTGTAGCTTAAAGTCTGAATCTGCAGTAGTTGTGTGTTTGCAGATGACTTACTACTTGATTGTGCTATTACTTCCCCCAAGTGATGTAGTGAGGTAGTAAGTCAGTGTGTTGCTAAATCATTTTCCTCTCCCCCCTTTCCACCCACTCACCTCGCTGTCTTCTCCTCATGCCAACCTCAGCTGAGAGTGTTCAAGCTGGCCAAATCATGGCCCACCCTCAACATGCTGATCAAGATCATCGGTAACTCAGTGGGAGCTCTGGGGAACTTGACTCTGGTGCTGGCCATCATCGTCTTCATCTTCGCTGTAGTGGGCATGCAGCTGTTTGGCAAGAGCTACAAAGACTGTGTGTGTAAGATCGCCCAGGACTGTGAGCTACCACGCTGGCACATGAATGACTTCTTCCACTCCTTCCTGATTGTCTTCCGGGTGCTGTGTGGCGAGTGGATTGAGACCATGTGGGACTGTATGGAGGTGGCGGGCCAGGCCATGTGCCTCATCGTCTTCATGATGGTCATGGTCATCGGTAACCTGGTGGTGAGTGTCCAAACTGTAAGGTTTTTTTTGGAGGTGGGGGTATGGTCAATGGATGGTCGTGAATGAAGAATTATCAGATCACCCACGTGACAACTTGTCATTACTTTCCTCTGTGTTCTGTGTTCTAAGGTGTTGAACCTGTTCCTTGCCTTGCTGCTGAGCTCATTCAGTGCCGACAACCTGGCGGCGACGGATGATGACGGTGAGCCCAACAACCTGCAGATCTCCGTCATGCGCATCAAGAAGGGCATTGCCTGGTTCAAGGCTAAGATGCGGCTGCTGGTGGCGAGCCTGCTGAAGAAGCCGCCTGTGGAGGACGAGCAGAAGCCTCTGGACGACATGTACGACAAGAAGCTGAACTGCATCGCCAATCACACTGGAGTGGACATCAACCGTGACCTGGACTATGCAAAGAATGGCAACGGCACCACCAGCGGCATAGGCAGCAGTTTGGGCAAGTACATGATTGACGAGGACCATATGTCGTTCATCCACAACCCCAACCTGACTGTCTGCGTGCCAATAGCCGTGGGAGAGTCCGACTTTGAGAACCTTAACACGGAGGACTTCAGCAGCGAGTCAGACAATGAGAACAGCAAAGAGGTCAGTGAGATTTAACCACTTCTGATGGGTTAGCACGCAAATGTTAGGGGAAAAACAACAACAACAACATGCTGGAAACTGTGTGCATAACATTTAGGATTTCAATAATGTTTTTACTGCATCTTAATAGACGCTCCAGTCCACTCAATACTCTCCTACTCTATTGTTGCTGTGCGGTTTCTTTTCTCGGGGCAGTAAAACCATGGGTGTGGCCAGATACTCTGCACTGCCAAGACACTAACACAACTCCATTACTCAACTGAGTCATCTAGAGTGGCTGGAGCTGTGGTCTAAATGGATATCTGCTGACCTGTGTCTTTTTACAAAACACATTTAAGACTCTTAGAGCAGTTGGTCTGCCGTTTGATATTCCATTTTACTACTGTGTTTTTTCCAAAAGATTGAACCACGTAATATGGTTGTAATTAATGGATGATTACAGATGATATTAAGCTTAACAAGCTTTAAGAGGTTCATCTGTTACCTTTTTCCTTAGAGATCCCTTTGTGCCTGGTTGTGTGCATATGTTCATGTTTTTATGTGCGTTTGTGTGCGTTTGTGTGTGTGTGTGTGCGTGCGTGCGTGTGTGTGTGTGTGTGTGTGTGTGCCCATATGTATATATATATATGTATATATCCAGCTGGATGACACCAGTTCGTCTGAGGGCAGCACCATCGACATCAAGCCAGATGTGGAGGAGGTGGTGGTTGTGGAGACGGTGGAGGAATACCTTGACCCAGACGCCTGCTGGACAGATGGTGAGACCACTGCTTTCTTACCATCTATTACCTCCACTCCACTCCTACTCCTACTGTTGATGATCTTAAACGCTCCCTCTTGTATATCCTCAGCTTGTGTGGCCAAGTATAAGTGCTGTGACGTGCCCATCACTCACGGCTGGGGGAAGAACTGGTGGTTTCTGAGAAAGACCTGCTACTTGATTGTGGAACACAACTGGTTTGAGACCCTCATCATCTTCATGATCCTCCTCAGTAGCGGAGCCCTGGTGAGGAAACCTGACTTGAGAACATCAAAAGTTGGCTCTCGCATTGTTTTCACAGGAAAGGAAATACAGAAGCAGCATGGATAGAAATAACATGGAAGACAGGCAACAATAATATATGTGCCTGCAGCAGTGAGGCGATGATTCAAGCCGCTCTGTGGGGCGGGCGGTTGGGTCGCTCATTCCCGGGGCCGGGCGGAGGGAGGGGCCAGGAGCGCCAGAGCAGCACTATGTGATTAATGGACTGTACCATTTATCAACTAGGGGATCTATTTCTGGTGCCAGGACGTCTATGTTCTCCGGCATGTCAAACGCTACTAAAATAAGAGCATGGACCGGCGCACAACTACATTAGCAGGGGAGATATCTGAAATATTTCAAGTGGAGGGAATATGTTTTCGTCCAGTAAATCATTGTTAGTGTTCAGTCGTGATTGAGCTTTAGTGCTGTATACAATTTCATTAGTTGGAATGTAAATCAAGTGCAATGTTTCCCTCGCCCTCTTCATCCTGGCTGACTTCTGCTTCCTGTCTCTCCGCAGGCCTTTGAAGATGTGTACATTGAGCAGAGGAAAACCATCCGGATCATTTTGGAATATGCTGACAGGGTTTTCACGTACATCTTCATCCTGGAGATGTTGCTGAAATGGGTGGCCTATGGTTTTGTCAAATATTTCACCAATGCCTGGTGTTGGCTGGACTTCTTCATTGTGGATGTAAGTCCAGCTCCTGTGTCCTGTAGTGTGTGTAGTACTGTAGTCTACAGCAGAAGGGCAGTCAGTGGTCCTCAACCACACCCTAATCCAACAGCAACACATTGGTTGGCTTCAGGGGGTAAATCACTTCCTGTCATGTGCAACCTCCTAAAAAGCACAGCGATGTTTGGATTTTTCTAATACTAAATTTGACGGTTTGGCGCTGTCATTTTAATGTAAAATGATTTGCTGCATTTAGTCGGTGGTCACAAACCACAAAATGTGCACTACTTATATAGTATATACAAGATGCAATAGTAGTGTTGCGGCTATTGTTGTTTATTGGGTGTGGTTAGGTTTGAGAGGTCAGTTAGGTTATCAAATGAACATCTGCTTGATGGCAGGCAATGGGTGGGACGGCATGTTGTTCACAGTAGGAAGACCCTCTACTTGGTTTACTAAACAGGACAGTATCTTACAGGACTCACGTAGTCTGTCCAAATCAAGTGCACACATGCCTGCATCACCTTTTACAGCACCATCGAGCAGAGTCCCTATGTTTACTTGGTTTCTTGTCACTGAGATGCTTGAATATGTCGGACAATTCTTTGCTTGTGAAGCAAGACACTAATTCCTGTGCCACGAGCAAAGAACTGAAGTCTGTTTCGCTATTGTGTGCAAATTTTATTGTTTTGAGACAGAAATAATTGTCAAATTTGAACACACTGCTATTCAAGCATGAATGCCAATGCAAATTCGAATCAGCCAATTAATAAGCAAGCTTATTGATTATGCCCATATTCAAGTCATGCTCTGTCTAATGGGGTGGTGTCACAATGTGTCTCTGTAAAGATGTCTTCGGCTGTGTCTCTGACCTGTTTGATACGTGTGTTTTCTCTCTGTGTACTTCTCTGCTCCTCGTGTCAAACGTATGTGAAAGACCAGAAAAGGGAACATTCTTCATTCTGTTCTTTGGCAGTTATGAACATAACCAACATTTAATCTTGTTTATCCAACTGATTTTGAGAAGAGATAACATTAGATTGCAATTTTGCTGATAAAACTAGAAACTAGAAATGATAAAGAAAGCGAGAATTTCCATGGCTAGAAGATTAAAACCGTTGAATTTTACATATTTTGATGTAGTTAACCTGCAGCGATTGGCAGAATAGTCAATGAGCAGATGATTGGACAGAAGAAGAGTTTCCCTGAGTTCTGACTTTCTCCTTGGACTAACCACCTCTCTGCAGTATCCAACACCTCAGCCAATGCCTGTGAATGGACTCCTACTAATGGCCTGAGGGTGATACATTATAAGAACCCTATTCATTATGAAAGAATCTACAGTAATCATACCCTTATGACGTTTCATATGTAATGTACACATCATTTATAATCCATGCATTTGTACAACTTGCAGTTACACATTGTTTCTGAACATTTCTGTAACTGAATCACTGCAGAGCTATTTGCAATTCACGCTTCACAAGGTTAACACACAGAACATAACACATGAATATCAGTATTACGCAACACCCTGCTAAAATAATTGCCATTGTAGACTCCCACTACCTCCCTAAAGGACTGACTGGAGTGTTCACCAACCCCCGGTCCCCATGCAGCGCCCTGGGTGTGTGTGTGTGTGGGGGGGGGGGCTGTAGGTGTGTTGGTGAACCAAACACTTGGGACAGTGTGGGGCGGCTCCGTCTCCCAAGCTGTGAATGTGCTACCAAGAGTTTCTACCCCCCTCCCCCTCCTCCTCCTTCCCCCATCCTCCTCTGATTCCCTCCTGAAAGTTTAACCTCAGGAATGTGGTGAAATTGTGCTGAGATGTAATGATGGTGGGTGACAGGCGGCCAGCGGTAAGTGTGGTCTTCACTAGCGCTCCCCCTCTACAAAGCCGTTGTGCCGGAGGAGTCTGGGTTGTGTCGTGGCCTGACTGTGCCTCTGCTGTCCTGTGTTGTGGGGTGAAACCTGTCCATGGCCTCAGAAGGGGGGCACCATCATTAGACCGGCCTGTGTTTCTCTCTGTGTGAGTGTGGTCCTCCTCATGCCTCTTGTGTTCCTGCATTTTTCTGTTACTCATTTTATTCGTCTCTTCCTGATTTGTATTATAAGAACGATGCATTATCTGTTTAATTAATAACAAAGTGGTTAGGGTAAGCTCGCACCTTACTAGTAATATGCAGCCATGTGAGTGAAGTGAGTGAAGTGAGGCTGTACCATACTCCATTCATCTTTCTTTTTCACTCAGGTTGTTGTCATTGTTTTTGTTGTGTTTTTTTCTCTTTGGTTTTTTAGTTTGTTTCGTTTCTGTTTGGTTTGTGCTGTCGTCATCATGGGATCACAGCCCCAGATGTCATTGGCCTTACCTTGCAGAGCTCTGTGAGAGGGACGCTGAGGCACTGAGGCCACTACCGCACAGCTGGCCCAGCGGGGGCCGGGGGCCAGGCACCCCAATGGGGGGCTCTCCAAAGGGTCAGGCTGAAGGTGACAACTACCCCAAACACTGTAGTGTAGATCAAAGGCAAAATCTTTATTTTACTGTTTCCCTATTTGCCCGGTTTGCTGCCAACGAGATTTTCAGAGGGTATATTCCAAAGAGTACAGGCTTGGAAAATCTCAGCAGAATCTAAATATAGACCAGGCTCAGGGCATCAACACAGCATGATCAACGAGGTCCAGATTAGACGAGCAAGAAGCCTGAATCCACGCTGACACCTTTTCTGCTGTCCAGACTTCAAATTAACAGCTGACTCCACTACTGAATTGTGAAAGTAACTTGTCTACACTGATAATGGCATCAGTCAAAATGAAGGTTTTGCCTGTTAGAATCCTCCCTCCGTGACTCTGGTAAGCTTTGGATGTTGTGTACTTCTTGCGGTGAGTTTGACCGGTTGGTGTCGGTGGCTGGTTGGAGGTGCTTTCACGTGTTCACTGTTGATATTTTCCTTATTGTTGAGGAACTGGTGCTCTCCCTGTTTCAATCCTACCGGTGTCCACCCAGAACATGTGCAGTTCTGGAAATATGGTAAAGAAAGACCGGATTCCTCTGATCAGGGATGTGTCGATTCTTAAATACTCAAATTACTAAAAATAATATGAAATAAAAATGAACTGAGCTCATGCCATTTCTAATGCATGCACACATGCCCACTCCTATAGACCGTAGGCCTTCTTTACCATGCTTCCTTGTACAGCAGACAGACTAATGGCTGTCTTAGCTTACTGGAGGTAACTTCATCACGGCCTCCACACAGAGCATAAGTGCAGCTTATTGACCACACTCCCCCGTAGTCCATTTCTTCCTTTGTTAACAATGCAATAGTGTTTTGCTTAGATCAGCTATACGGCCCGGGAGCCTATAGGGGCCTTCCTAATTACAACCATAACTCAAGGCCACTTCGCCTAAATTTACACTGATTGTAAATGTATGAATGGCAGCGTATACAGTACTCTACATAGAAATCCTAAAATCATGTCATTCAAAGCGCCTAGTTGTTGTTTTTTGCCAATGATAACACCCTGAGGAGGAAGCTTTCATGCCTTGGTGGCTGCTGCGGGATGGGAGAGGGGCTGCACCCGTTTCTTTGAGGTTGTGTGCTGTTATTGTCAACTGTTACTTGTACTGTGTGTAACTTGACTGTATTCTGTGTATTTCTGTCCTTTCAGTGCCGTCCAGTGCTAATAAGTAGCCGGTCTGCCCCTTTACCTCCATCCCCGTTTCTTGTGTGTGGTTTACGTGACTGTGGCTCTCCTATTTGATTCCAAATGCTGTGTGAAAATAATATATGATGTGTCAGAAAGAAATGGCAAAATGACGCACTTGTACATGTTTACCTGTATTCTTTCTCTTAGGTTCCATTAGTTTGTCTGTCTTAAATTATATGGGATTTTATGCCTCAGCCCAAGAGCGACATGGAGAGACAATGTTAGAGGGGCAAGGGTAAGGCTCTCAAGTCTGTTGGGTTTTTATCAACTTCTACAGGATAACCTCTCTTTCCCCTTCCTCCCCTGCTCCTCCCCCTCTGCTCCCCCCAGCTCCTTCGCTTGTAACGTTACTAAATCGTGTAGCACACTTTTTTCTGCCTAATTTACCATCTATTTGAGTCTTATGTCTCTATCTTCTCTCTTTCTCTTTCTCTTTTCTCTCTCAACCACAAGTTTCTTTGCAGGTACAAAGGACTTTTCACGTCTCGTCAACTGCCCTAAAATAACAGACAAACAATCCCTACGGCCTACTGCTACTAAAAATACTACACACATAAAACCTATACTAAACATTGACCTTCTCTCTCAGTGTATATACATGTATAAATGCAATATTATATATGTATATACATGCATAGATTTATGTGTGTATGTCAAGCAACTCTCCGCCTATGCCAGGGCCATCTCTCTTCCCTAGTGAATATTCTCACTTCTAACAGTTTGGAACCTCTTTTGCTTCTCTGTTTTTGTGTAGGTGTCTATAGTCAGCCTTGTAGCTAATGCGCTGGGCTACTCCGATCTAGGGCCCATTAAATCACTCAGGACACTAAGGGCCTTGAGACCCCTCAGAGCCTTGTCACGTTTTGAAGGGATGAGGGTAAGATCCAAAGCTAAGCAGCTGATCCTTCCGCATGCCCATTCAACAGTTTAAAGCATGCTAGAACTGATCCAAAAACAAAACTATTTAAGGAGACAAAAATTCCAAAAGTCATATTGGGGGATTTAAAAAAACAACAACAAAACAAGAAATGAAAGACAAGAAGTCACCTTTCCATGCACAATCCTGTACCATGCCTTTGTTAGAGCAAAAGAACAAGTCATGATGCAGCTGGAAGATTGAGTAAAGTAACAGTAACGTTGTATTACCAGCAGAACAACATGTATTCCAATTGAATGTTTGAGACAAAAGAATGAATTGATTTGTTTCGTGACAAAAATGACCCAAGAGACATAGAAGGATTTTTCACAAAGCTGCCTCATCACATCAGCGGCAAACTAGAAATTACTTCATCTTACTTTTTCATTTTGGATTGGCCAAAGTAAAGTGAATGCAAAATTGCTCAACGCTAACCAAGTCAAACCTACATGTCATCTCATAGAGCATTTGAACCAACAATTAGCTGCTCATTTGGCCTGATTCTCAACCACTGCTTTTAATCGAGAGTCCCCCTTCCCCTCCTCATGTCCCCTGCTCCCCTAACCCCCCTCCCCAGCTCACACCATCCCTCAAGGCATTTGGCACAGAGAACAACCAGCAGGAACCAGGGAGCAGCAGCACGCCAAAACCTCTGACCTCCAGTCACACCAAAACTCTCCATACAAGATGGCTGCTAAACAGCCATTCAGAGGAATGTGTCACATTTGTAAAGGCAGAATCAGTAGTACACATTCAGCAGCTTACAGAACAGAAAGCGTTTGCCTTGGCAGTACCTCTGGTTGCTTCAGCCATCTGTTCCCAATATGCACAGATCTGATTGGTTGTCTCTGTGACTGGTGGTAGTGATAGGTTGCACCTGGTTGTTGTCACCCGTAGTCCCTCCTCTCTCTCTCTCTCTCTCTCACATTCTCTCTTGATCTCATTCTTTTTTCTTCTCTCACTCTCCTTGGACTGGTTGCCTTGTCTTCTAGTTTCGAGCTTCCTCTTCACCTCAGTCCCTCCCCACCTCCCCCTCAGCCCCACATGTGCAGCACTGTGCAGCAGCCACCCCTCCCCTCCCCTCTTCCTCCTCGCCCCACTGCTCACTCCATCTCGACCCAGTTCAGCTGGGACGGACCGCTGGAGGGTCACCACACTCTCTCCTGCTTGTCCAGGATCTATCTGCATCAGGGACTGAGACAGAAACCACACACTCACGTTGTTGTGGGTTTGGGAGGGAAAATATTTGTTAAGCTTCTGCCAGTGTCAATACTTTGGGTCACACCATCCGACTGACTGATCTGCTAACAGAGCATTCTGGAGGCAAGCCCAGTCAGGTTGTTCAATGTAAACTATGCCTTAAACAAAAGTAGTACTGTGATTGTTCTGGCGTTTGTTTATGTTTGAACATGGTCCAGATATAATACTTATAATCTTAGTTTTTTATTACTTTGTCGGTCTGGAGGCAGAAGCTTAGGAAATATGCTAGGCTGCCATTTCACACAAGGCATTATTGCTCTCATGCCATGGCACCACGCAGCACATACAGCAGGCCCTGGCTTCCTGTTGCCTTCCACTCCCACAGGAAGTGATACTGGGAGGCAACAATTGGCCCAGTTAAACTCTGTCTTTGAGGTCTGGGTCCGGGTGGGTGGTGGCCCATAGGTTGACTAGCACGACAGCGTTCGGACAACACTCTCACCCCTAGACAGACAAATAGTGTCTCCCCTCTACATTATGTCCCAAAAATGACAGACCAGCAGGTGATGAAGACATGTGCCAAGCACTGCAATTATCCAGAGGAGTGATTGATCATGAACTAACTGAAATTGAAATTCCATTCATAGTGAAATCTCATTCATACCAGATATCCAGCGGTTAAAATGTGATGCCGCTGCATATGAGCAGACATCAATGCTTTTATGCCCTGGATAGGCTTTATGGATGCTCTAATGAATGTGTAAACACAATTGATTAAGCATATTTCTTCAGTTTGTTACATGTTTTAGAAAAAACGGTTTACATTAAGGGTACATTCATTAACATTAGGTAATGCAGTAATGAACACAGTTAATTAACAGTTAACTAATGTGTCTAGGAATCATTTGCTAATAGCGTTCACATTAACTAAGGTATTCATTTATACATTATTTAATAGTTTATAACCATAACCTCTCCCCCATCCCTACTCCTACCATAACCTCTCTCCCACCCCTACTCCTACCATAACCTCTCCCCCATCCCTACTCCTACCATAACCTCTCCCCATCCCTACTCCTACCATAACCTCTCCCCATCTCTACTCCTACCATAACCTCTCCCCATCCCTCCTCCTACCATACCCCCCCCCCATCCCTACTCCTACCATAACCTCTCCCCCATCCCTACTCCTACCATAACCTCTCTCCCACCCCTAC
>CABFOS010103610.1:0-12723 GCA_900660315.1 Diretmoides pauciradiatus
TCTCTCTCTCTCTCTCTCTCTCTCTCTCTCTCTGAATTGCTAATGATAGCAGTAGCCTTGAGCAGGCTTTCCAATGACAGAACTAATGAGTGGACTGCTGTGGCCATGACGTGTGTGTGTGTGTGTGTTTGTGCACTTTTTGGTGCATTATGCGTTACGTATTCATGCATTTGTGTGCATTTGTGCTTGCACTGTTCGGGTTCTCTCCTCTGGAGCATCTTCAGCCTTTTCCCGTTTTTCTCCTTTCACTGTCTCTTGCTTCCCGCCTCCCTCCCTCCCTCCTTCCTTCCTCCCTCCCTCTCTCCTTCTCTCCCTCAAGGTGATGTGTCTAATGAAGGACTAGTGTGGCCTAAGCAGCATGACGAGCTCACCTGATCACCACTGCCACCTGCAGTCTTCCTCTCTCTTTCTATCCCTCTATCACTTTCTTTCGCCCTCTGTCTGTCTCTCCCTCATCTCTCTCTCTCTCTCTTTCTCTCACCATGAACACCGTGCTCTTCTTTCCTCTTTCTTTCTCCTTCATTTTCTCTCTCTGTCGCTCTCTCTCTCTCACTCTCTTTCCCTGTTCTACCTTGCACCAGCTGTTTGTGCCCCCTAATAGCTGTCAAGTTGACGAGGCCAGACTAGGAACCTTTTGTCTCACGCCTTGCAAATGTGGCTCATTAAAGTGGGGGGACAGGATTAGGTGTCACGCTGCTCGGTTTTCCTGCGTTCCCCCTAACGAGTCACTGACAACCCGACACCCGGAATGCCCCTACAAGATGGTCATAAATGTATAATGGCATTAAGAAGTGCTTGATCGCAACAAGTTCAAGGTGTTTCACGGTACATGGTGGACATAAGTGGAGACAAGGTGATGAATATGATTAATATCTTAGGGAGGGAGGGGGGTAAATATGGAGATGAAGGCATACAAAGGCATGCACAAAATGCTGTGGATTTCATGTGACCACAAAGAACATAGATAAGTACTTAAAATACACTTTGCATTTGTGAGACCATACGTACACCGAGAATGCTGGCACAATCACACACACACACAAACACACACACACACACACAAACTCACAGATGCAACACACCCATACAAATGCACACAGACCAATACAGATCCTGGTGTTTCTAAAAGTAAAAGCAAAAGTACCTGAAAGCCATCCGCACGTGAATGCATCACAATGTATTACGGCGAAAGTCGTGCCCAAAATTCCTAGGTGCACTTGAATGCATCACAATGTATTACGGCGAAAGTCGGCCAAAGGTGTAACCCTCCGCCAAACACTGGAATTTCCTATCCTGAATGGTACATTCAACACACCATGGCATTGCCAAATGCCCAAATTTCCTAGGCGCTCTTGAATGCATTTCATCATGTGTGCGAAAGTCGACCAATGGTCTAACTTCATCAGTCAGCAGTAAATGCATCAGTCAGTGATATTCACGTTTGACGGGCTGCCCACTTTCACTGTCCAGCTAAAAATCTTCAAGATAAACAAGCATCAGAGTAGTTTGAGTGAAATTGCTGTTTGGCCTGGATCCCGTACAGATCCCCTATTGGCTAACTCTGGTGTATAATCCTTCCTGTTTGTGAACTGCTCAGACATGAAGTGGATGAAATGGTGAGCTGATTAATTTTGTGTGATTAGAGGTCTCTAAATCCCACCATGTGAGTTCACTACACTGCTCATGCTTGTTTACAGAATGTGCAGATTGGCCTTTTGGAAGATGTCTGTTGCACCAACAGGTTCACAGGCAACATTATTGGCATGGTTGCAGGTGGTATTGACACATTTAAATTCATAGTTTTTGGAGATTATTGCTATTGTGGTATGAGTTATGCTACACATGGACACAGCTTATCTTTCATAATGAACTGTTTTAGTGCTCAACATTTGAGGAGGCAAGAAGATGAGATGTTAATGCGTAGGAATTGCTTAGTTTGAATAAAATGTACAATTTTTTTGTATGCAACTTGATTTAGTGGCCAGGGATTGTGACAGGACACGATTCATTTATTTAGTTAGTATAGGAAATGATTTTCTGTATTGTGCAGACCCATTCACTAGCCACCACTCATTGTTCACATGCAGAAACCAAAGCCAAATTCATTTCCACTTTGTCTCTGTCATATGATTCTCCTATAGAAACCAGAGTCAGCTTTATATAACCACTATATCCTCATTTAACTGCTCACCTGCAGAAATTACAGCTTTTAAAGACGCCTCACCTACAAACTGGCAGTTTCCCAAACGTTGCTTTCAGTGCTTTGAGAGATTTCTGATTCGATTTTGCTGATTAATAGAGCTTGTATTGATCTAAAATACGTTCTATACTATGAGAACCTTTTAGGAGATTGATACTCTTTCTCAATCTAATTAAATCAAACCCGACACAGTGTAATTGAATCAGTTGTCGTCTTTTCTCAGCTCCCCTCTGCTGTTATGATATGGGTGTCTGAATCAGCAGATGTGACATGTCAAAGCCACAACATACTGTCAATAGATTCTTTAATCTACAATAACTATGTACAATAGAGGTAAATAATATGAGATTGGAGTGTTTTTTCATTTTTTAATCAATACAGCTTTGGCTACTCACATCTTAAAACCATGTTACAAATATAGACCAGTGGAACGAATCCAGCCTTATTACAAAACATACATATTTTATGTGATGTAATGGATGATTTCTCATCTTGGAATGTAGAGGCGAAACTGTTTTTACTAATTACTTAGTAGTAAAAGTATACTTACTTTATACTTTATGACTTTGCACTGACCAGGGCATTGAGCCAATCTGTAACCTGTTCAACCTATTCACAACACTAGGATCCTTTCCCATCACTCTCGCGTCGGCCTGGTAATAAACTGTTACAGTCAGGAATCGCCAAGACTCTCCATTGCTAATTTTGTATTATTTTTGGGAAAGGTCCTTCCTGTGGTCGACGAGCCCAAATGTTGAGTAACACAACACTGTTTGCTTGATGTGTCTTTGATTGTAACCTGGCCTGTCACACCTTATGATAACAGTGGTTTACTATCAGCCAAGTGCCCGAGCAGGTGACGTGCTTGACATGTGAGCCGAAAGAGCTGATTCATATCCACCTTTACAATGCTAGCATGAGCGAGAACAGCTGTCATTGTGAATGCATGCCATTGTCAAAAAATGCAGACTGCAGCAGTAGCGGTCCTCGAGTGCCGCCGGTGAGAACGGTTTAAAAATAAAAGAGGACGAGGCTTTGCACAACCTCTGTTTACCCCAATTGTAAATCAGCGATTAAGAACACTGTTGTTCCACTTCCTCCACCCCGTGGAGCCGATTGGACCAGATGCGTAGGGTATCTGTCTTGTTGAAACCTTATCTATGTAATTGGTCCCTGAGGGTTTATCTGACCTGTAGCTGGTCACGTTTCCAACCCTCCAACCCGCCGCCCCTCTGCTGCCCATCGAGGAAAATGTCCGTTCATTGCCAAGGCCCCAACCTAATCTGATTCTTACTCGGAATGTTTGACAGTTTCTCCCCGCTTCCTGCTTTTGAGAAGAAGGGGGAATGATTATCTTGGCCTGCCCGACCTGAACCTCCCATTGCATTCTCTTTCTAACGTCTCTGAGCCCAGGCCACTTGACTGCCAGCCACAGATTAGCCGGACACTCTCCTATTCTTAACCCACGGGGCCAATGTGCGCCCAGAATCTTTTGGTTTTAACCTCTGCACAGTTTTGTGGAAATCTGTAGCAACCTCTGACCTATAACTCTGACCTTGTTATGATGTAACATTCCTGTTGTAGTAATCCTAGTCAACATTGATTTAACTCGCTTCGGCGACATCATGACGTACTGTTCTCTCACATTCGGATCATAATTTGTCACTAATTGCCACCATGATGACAGTACGTTAAGTGGGTGATTTACAACTGAGCATCGTTTACTAAAGCCCCTTTCACACATGCAGTCTATCCCTGAAATGTTCCGGAACATTTCCTGCAAGGGGTCACGTTTGAATGGGGGCAGGGATCGATATTCCGGGAAATGTGTACCGCGAATTTCCCACCTCAACACCTAGTAACTATTCCGGGAACTCGCCGGTATGGCATGAGAGCTGCACTTTTGTCACTTTTTACCCAGCCGTCCAATCACAGTGGAGGAGGGGTGGGACAAATACCACAAAGACCAACCGTCACATCCTACAAGTGCTGAATAGTGAAAATCACTCGCGGTGCCGGAAAGGTTATCCCAGTAATTTACCAGGAACTATGTGTGAAAGAGGCTTAAAAGGTATTGGCCCATCAGCACCTTGGACCTTCACTGGGCTAATCGACATTTGCCTTGGTTGACCTCAAACAGCTATCCGCAGCCAGACGTTTTCCCATATGGCCCACTATTTCCCACCACTTAAACCACTCCTGCTGAGAACAAATGCTTTTCATTAATCATTCTTGTCACCATTAGTATGCAGAACTCCTTATGTGTAATGTAGCCTTGATGGAACAAAGACCAAGTGTCAAAAACAGGCGTTTGCATGTTTCCTCTTAAGTTCTTTGCAGGGACGGAAGCTTGTACAATCTTCCTAAAGTAGCATTTGCTCATTTGCGATTGAGTAATTTTGGTTAGCTCCGTTCTCGTTTTCAAGCAAGCACTCAAAGTGGGTATAATGTTGGAAAATGCTTTTCATTAGACTTGAGGGGCAAATAACATTGAATTGGAACCATAGTTGCTATTAACTCAACTATTCAATAGCAAAGAAGCAATCACAGCAACATATAAATAAGTCATGCAACTTCAGATGCCAAAAATAATCTCACTGTCATGCATGTTTATTTACTTGTTTATTTACATGTTTATTTACATGATTCAGTAGTTCTGAATGTTTTTTTAAATAATTGCATCATGCACACTGTTAATGTGATGCTGAATCAAAAAGGAAAAGCTGTACAGTGTTGCTCATCATAGCTGATTAGTCCCCATCATAGCTGATTAGCTGATTAGAACCCTCAAGATGAAGTGAAATGATTTAATTTCAAGGACAGCGGGCAATGGTTGATGTTGGATAGATCAGAAGTTTTGTTTCAAAATGAGATTTCTACCAACCAACCTACATCTAATAGGTAACTGAACAAACTTGTATGATATAAAATGACTTTTACAGACTGAAGCCTCTATATTTGACACGTTTTAAACAATGAAATCCGGGTAATTATGTATAGATAAATATGCGTTTTCAAATTTAAACAAGTTAGTGTGGACGTAGCCAAAGTGTCATTGTGTGACCATAGGGTCATTTCAGATCTAATCCTTAATGTCTAATGAACTTAATTAACGTAAGCTCGTTTTCATCAGCTCATTTGCATAGTACCCAGCAGGACTGAGGTTTTAAGGTCAGGCTCAGGCACAGACTAATGGTGGTCATTGACGGCCTGGGAGTAACCCAGTTTATTGAAGAGCATGAACTCATTGACAATAGTACTTTATTAGGTTTCTATACCTGAGACTTCATGCAAGGGGATCTATTAAGTAAAAAATACTGATTTTCTTTTCAAGTATGAAGGCAGATTTTTTTTAATTCAGTCAATTTTTGAAATTATACAATGTTTTTTTTAGCAGAAAAATGATTGTAATCGTAATTTTTCAATGGAAATAAGAAAAATTCCAACATTGCTGTTACTTTAAAAAAACAAAAACAAGTCTAGCTTTTCAGAAACTATGTGCCAAATAAATTGAATTTGGCAAATTTTAAGCTACTACATATAGTGACACCCTGCTAGTCTTCTTCTTCTTCTTCTTCTTCTTCTTGGGTTACACAAATATAACCAATACCACCACGTTCTGCTCCAGAAATGTCAAGACAGTCACTGTAACCTGAGAGGGACTCAGTAGGCTGTTACAGTATGAAAAACATAATAGAAAAAAAATCTTTCCTGACAAAACTGACATGAAAAATTAATGTGATAATTTCAACTGACGAGCAATTCGACTAACTGCAGTCATAAACGTCACATGCAGAGATCATTCCGAAAAGTGATAGTGGTAATGAAAAGCTTATTGATCTCCCTCTGATGGATATTTTATTGGCCTCTTCACTAGGCTATACAGTAAATTTCCCCTATCACAACTCTGTGCACACAGTGTGGCGCGCTAACCAAATTCTAGCGGGACATTTTATATTCTAGGTTGTCGTTAGGTATATTATCTTGCAGTAGATTAAACCCTGCAATGTAACCATCTTCTGGTGGGTTTCTGAGTGTCATGAAATATTACTTAGCTGTGACTCGCATGGGGACAATGCGCTCATTGTAAATGCGATAGACCCCCTGTCAGGGAGGCGGTGTTTTGTTATACTCACAAATCAGACGAGATTTCGACTCATTCGCCTTCCCGTTTTCGGCCGAGTTAGAGAGCGTAGTCTCATGCTAAATCAAGACTGTATTTGATTGTAATTGGAGAGAAAGATGCCGGCCATTCATCCATGCTTCCCTGTAGAGTCTGGAGCTTTGAATCCACCAGCAAGTGTGGACCCGACACAATGGCTCCCTGTTAGAACCAACTTCTGCTTGTCAAAAACTGTTAGAATCACAGCAATTATATTCTTGCCGCACTGGGAATAACTGTTTTAGCTAACTTGTACCAATCATAGTTTGTACCCATGCCAAAAAGACTTACACAAAGAATTGTATTATGGCTATACTGAATGAATTACAATCTAGAATCTACCTTAATTTATGTTATAGAAGACGCAGTGTGCAAAAACAAACAGTTGGTATACTGTGATATGAGTAAAACGGGTTTCAAAAAGGAATCTGTATTATGAACTGACTAGAGCAGCCAAGGAAAGGGAGAGCCTTAATATGTGACTGAAGTCCAGGAAGATCACAATGGTCCAACATGGTCCTGTGTGTTTCTTTTGTAAAACATCCTCAGGATATAGCCTGAAATCCCCGTCTGTCTGGAGCTGAGACCTATTTTAGTCCAAGAGAAGTGAAAAGGCCTTGGGTGGGATCATAAGGCAACTCTGTAAACAGGAAGCTTCTATTGAAAACTAGGGGAACTGGGCACACATAATAAACACAGGTTATAAAACTAAGAGTAACATTTCTTTCTTTCTTTTTAAAGTCAAGTCGGGTAGTAAGTAATTCAAAACTTCACACGTGAATCCTGAACACAAGCACCCAGCTAGTTGCATAATTTCCCCAAACAGGACATTAGTGCATGGTTCAAGATTGCACTCATTATATTGATTACACACGGTTTCACACAGGAAGCATTGTGGGCTATATTTGCCAGGGAGGCATGCTTGAGCACGCAAGGAAGCGGGTATTAAATGCCACTCACAGCACCCGTATCCCTTTCTAGCTGGTGCGACCTTAGCTGGCAGCTCACCAAATACACCATCAGTTTACAATAACAAACGTTTTTTTCAAAGACTTTTGAAAACAACAGCACCATTGTCTCCTTCTTGGATGGAAGGTTTACAATGTGACTGACAAACGCACCCTTTCAGACGGAAAGGTGAGGAGTCACACCTAACGCAGGCAGACGCTAGACCCTGCTCTATTGTGGATGCAACATTGAGGCCCTGTTTACACGACAACGTTTTTTTCAGAAACGGAAAAGTTTAAAAAAAAACATCCGCGTTCACACGACACCGTTGTGATAACGATCTACGTGCACATGGATCCGCATAAACGGTTGAAAATGCTGTAGTATGCATGCCAGGCCAGTAGGTGGGGGTGACTCCATCCTTGAGTCTGCAACTCGATAACAGAATAACGTATGCGCATGAGTACAACTCTTTCTTCCACAGCGAGGTGAATAAACAAGATGAGACAAACAGTGAGTGGTTCCAACCTGAATATTCCAATAAACATATTTTCCGTCTGCTCTTTTGTTCCCTCTCCATTGTTGCTCTTCTATTTGCGCATGCCTGTCCTATGTTCTTCTATTTGCATGCTCCAAGTGGGGTCGTGTCGTCACCGTTTTCACAACAATTGCGTTTGTGCCAGTTTACACGGGGGCAGTAAGGGCGCCGTTTTCAAAAGATTCCACTCTGGAACCCGTTGTCAAAAGCTTGTGTTTTCAGGCACTGAAAACCCCGTTTTCGTGTGTTGTCGTGTGAACGAAAGGCCAATCCGCAAAAAAAGTTTGCCGTTTTATGCAGGGATCGTTCTCGTGTAAACAGGCCCTGAAAGAGCGCTCACGGCAATGTTGTCTAGTTGCTAACAAAGGCAACGCTGCTGGCTTGTTCCCAGCTCTGGGGGAACATGCCGTTCATGTGCAGATAGCTATGCATCCCTCACACCCTCTGGAAACGCGAAAAATGCAACCACTTACTGTCAAAGCCAAGGTTGTATTTAAAATAAATGTAGGAATTTAGTGCATCAGAATACCAGATTGAAAATGGTGCAATTCACGTTTTGAAGGTTATTTTTACTTAACATATTGTGCTGCATTGCTTACACATGTAGCTTTTTTTTCTTCTACTTTTAAAGATGATTATGTTGGTCGGGGTTGGGGAATAGTATCTGTACTGGACAATAGCTCCCAGATTTATTGAATCGGGCAGTTATTCATTTTTATTGCATGTATTTATTGCAGCAGTAAAATGATATATATTCTTATAAAGGGGTACTGATTAAAACACATCTATGCTGCCAGTGAGAAAGTCAACAAAGCGTTCACCTCATCAGCTGCAGACGATATCACCATTTCCCACCTTGGATTTCCCAACAACAAAATCTCAAAGTCCAATCTGGTGATCGGGGAGTGTTTTTGCATTTGGGGCCCAAAAAGAGAAATCTGGCTCGGATGAAAGCCGTTCTCATAGTGAAAGAGTTTCTCCGGTTGTTCCCTAGCAACCCCTATGCACAGTAGCATTGCAATGCAGGAATTACTTTGCACAGAAGGCTGTTGGAGAGAAGCTGCAGAGAGTTAAGAGATTGATTATTGAATTCCATAAAAACTGGAGAACTGAAATATGCACCATAGGGTTTGAAAATTAATGGCGGTACAGTCTAGGGAACAGACCAAGTGGAAACGCTAAGAGCATAGAATTGAATTGGGACTTAGTGTAATTATTTTTTTCTCCCATTGTGGCGGATTTCATTAGTAACTCTCCTTCAGCATTTTGCTTCTATTTGTGTTAATTGGACAAGAGAAAGGAGGAACCATGCGTTGTTGGATCCGTTAGGCCGCCAGGCAAACCATTTACCATGGGAAGATTAAAGCACATCCCCATCCCATTTTATCCACCCTACCCATTTCGTCTTGTTTTGGCTTTGAGCCTTCATGAATTGATCTTTATATATGATGTTGCATAAGTTTGTGATGATTACCCTGCACCTCTTTGAGGCCTTTGTTTGGGCGAGATGGAGCGAGTTTCATTTGGCCGGACAGTTGGCTTTGTTCCCAGGTTCGGACCTGCTACGATAGGGTTGAATGACGGAGTTGAAAGATCCTTTTGTTTCCAGTATTGGTCAGAGTCCACCATTGAGAACACATTGGGTCATGGTTGTGGTTAGGGCTGCACAATTGTTTTTGCTAGATATTGTGATTGTCATTATTAGTCTTTATTACACTTTTTGCATCTTGACTTAGTTTCTAAATAAAATAGTTTTATTTTACCAATAAAGCATTCTGCAATTATTAATGGTGGAAATGATTTGATGAAAGCATAATGTCTTTAGACATTTCCTTAAATATTTTCTTACTCACAATTTTGCAAAGCTGTGTGCAATTAGCAAACAGTTGTAACAATTCTAATCTGTTCTCCTATTGCATTGTCTTGTAACCCCAAGCATTATTGTGGCTGTACATAAACTAAAATTGCATTACATGATTATACATTATTAATTGTGCAGCCCTAGTTTTGGTTTGTGTGCTGAGGCTGTGTTCTAGTTGGGGATGGGGGTTGACTCTGAATGGTGATAAGAGGTTGTGGCAGTGGCGGACTGGCCATCGGGACAAATCCTGATGGACCGCTCCCCTTCGAAGCTCGAAGTGGGCCGGTGGTCAGTGGACGCACCCCCTCTCCTCGTCTCAGAGCTCTTAGACATGCATGCACGGAGACAGATTCTCACAGACACAGTTTTAGAATGAATGTTCGTCTGCTATGCTCTTGAGTTGATGGACAGAAAATTCTGTGTGCTGAACTAAATCATTATTTACAAATCTGTAATGATACTCTTCAGAGTATCGTGACATCCCTATTGCTGACTCTATTATATTAATGCGTAGTAGAATATTTTGGGTTAGACCACATGGCATTTAATATCTGAGCAGGCATGTGTGAGCGCCAGTACGTGTGTACGAGCATTGGCTGTAGGAACTGGGTGGGACGTGCCCCCCCCCCGAATATTGGAAACAGTTGCATTTGTCCCACCCAAAAATTATACCGTGGAGCAGAAAAAAAATGTAAATTTGAAACTTTTATTTTGAAAGCGTGACACTGAGGGTAGCACAGCAAATCAGACAACCTTCCCATTTCATGCTATGATTGAATATTCGCCAATCACCAGTCTGGTTGGAAGAACGAGGTTATGTTAAGGACTAGAGTCAACAAGGATACTGATTAGCATCTAGGGCTCAAGGCTAACTCTTAGTCCTAACCTAAAGTGTGTATATAGGGAAAAGTAAGGAAATAAACAACTAAACATGGACTTGTTTCCGCAGAGGAGCAATGGTGTAGCGATGGGTAGCTTACTGGTATATTGCAGGTCTGCAGGTTCCCTCGGAACGGCAAGGCCTCTCAGCTCTGGTCTTTCAGCTCTCGTGAGCCGCGAGCTCAGTCTGCGGTACTTTCAGTTCAGTTTGTTGTTTGGACAGCAGATCCTCAAAAGGCAACATAAAGCTGGTTCTCAAAACAAAGGTCAATGTTCAGAAAAGGTGTGTGGCGTGTCCTCCGTGAAACTAAGGGACTAAGGAAGCACTGCAGCCACTTAACTTGTTTTTGGTCTTTGTGTTTTTCCTGTTTTTTTTTTGTCTACTATGCACTTTGTTGATGGTGTGGGTTGTTGTATTGCAATGTATGTATCTGAGAAACAAGTGTCTGTGGATGCAACACAAATTTCGGACTCCGTCTAACAATAAAGTGCTATCTAATCTAATCTAATCTAAACGGCGTCCGAGCCACACGAGCCAATCTCGTGTGGACGAGGATCCAAAACACTGGCGTCTCTCGGTGTGGGTGGAGACTTCCAGGCACGTCTCTCTAATCTCTCAACTGCACACCCAACAGCATTCCTTAAATGTACCGCCGGTCACACACCTGAATGACGTTAATTGGTTAACTGCTCCAGAGGCTGCGTGAGCACCTCTGGGACGTCATCTGACCACCCAGCTAAACCACACCTCTTCTCATTGAAAACCAGTCCAAAAAGTGTTAAAGAAAGAAAGGAAGAAGGAAAAAGGGGGACTATAACCCTACCATCATTCCTAACAGTTACCTTTCACCAACTTTGAACTACACACACACACACACACACACACACACACACACAGGGTTGTGATCTCAGTCAGCAGCAGCAACGTCTCCTCCTCTGGCGTCGTGTCCACGCAGGCAGGTTGATAACCATGGAGGAGCCAGAAGGGAGGAGGTCCAATATTAGGACATTTTTTCTTGAAACCAAGTAAGCTGTTAGCCGCCCACTAGGTAATGTTTTTCGAGTTTATTTTTAGAAGTCTTTGCTAGTTTGCTTACTAATCTTAAGGTAATGATGCCTGCCCATAAATTGATGCCGAAAAGGCACAAATTGGTGCAGAAAAATTCACCCGAATGCAGGAAATGAAGTTTGACGCTCAAAATTTCCTGGGGGAGGAGCCCCAGACCCTGTGCTTAGCATGCCCCATGTTTAAACGAAGCCTACACCACCGTGTACCAGCATATAGAGGTACAATTATCTGTAGGCTACAAGAGCAATCCGCACACAGTGGGCCAGTGTGTAGGCCGGTGCCTCGAACGTCCCAGGCTGAATTTGTGTCCCAGTCCGTCCCTGGGTTGTGGTGGCAATTGACAGCATGGTTGTCACAGACTGTGCCAAGAGGCACTAGACTAAAGGTTGTGTGGTTGTATACGGTCTCTCTATTCTGTGATAAGGATGGTCATGACTTTAGCCTGGATGGCCTCAAAGATATCACTGTTCATTCACTTTATAATTAATTGCATTTCGGGTACAAGCATGGATCATTGTCAGCCATTAGAGGAAACCTTGAAAACATACTGTGCAGCAAAAAGCAGCTGCTACAAAATTGGTTCTAATATGATGCCTTTAAAAAAAACAGATATGTAAAGAAAAGCAACTTAATAGTTTGACGTTTGTGCTCAAAATCAGCTTATTCTAGTCCAGTGTGGAGGTGCAAACACAGTAGGACACAAACAGTGGCACAAGCCTTCATTGCACTGCTCTTAACATGTGCAGACCAGATTGAAAAACAAGTGGTACCTGGACAAATGTTCATTATAGTTAATTGCTGACAAATCCGAGCTGTAAATCCATACAGCTGAGTAACAATGTTCAGGGTATTCAAGTTACATTGTGGTCATCGTGGTTTAAAGTGATTTTTTTACTCATCACATGCTTTGTGAGGTTTGTTTGTGGTCTATTTAACATTTCAGATCTTTAATTCATTCTTGTGACACGTTCTTGCCCTGTGTGACACCTCTCTGGTACCATGCGGTGCGACTGACTCAGTGAATAATATTCAGCGATAATTAGATAGCTGCGAGTTCCTGTACCAG
>CABFOS010103610.1:12743-24942 GCA_900660315.1 Diretmoides pauciradiatus
CATGCTGCTGGCTAAACACGCACACACACCCTTGGTGGGAGAGGATGTTATGATTCATTGTTTAAAGTGATTTTTTTACTCATCACATGCTTTGTGAGGTTTGTTTGTGGTCTATTTAACATTTCAGATCTTTAATTCATTCTTGTGACACGTTCTTGCCCTGTGTGACACCTCTCTGGTACCATGCGGTGCGACTGACTCAGTGAATAATATTCAGCGATAATTAGATAGCTGCGAGTTCCTGTACCAGTGTGACTTGACTAATGTTGTGTGGATAATATTAAACCCACAGCAGATTGAAGACCTGCAGGCAAACTAATGCTCACTTAGCATGGACAGCTTGGCTTGTTTGGACCCCCAAGGGCACAACAGTAATGCAATGTCACGGCCTCACAATGTTTATTGCAGTTTCAAATTTAGAGATCGCTCCGAATGCCTAAAGCTCATCGCACAGAATTCTCTTTTGTTGATCAGCAACCAGACCCATACTCACATTGCCCCAATTTATTCAATGTTCCCGAGTTTTTCCCGACACAAGGCCCTTCAACAATTTACACTCTTACCATAATAAATTACTTACTATCTTTACTGCATATCATAAGTCTCCATGTTGTTTAATGTTTATAGACTCCTACAAAATGGCAGCCATCTTTGTTGCCCCCATTCTGTGTAAAAGGCGAGCATTGTCTTGAATTATGTATGTTTATTTACAATATCAATTATTAAAAAGGTATCTGTTTCTTGCCATAGAGTCAGGGCTGTAGTTTCTCAAGAATTACATAGAATAGAATGAATTTTTCAATTGCCACAATCAGGTTTTAGACTGTTGATCTTTTGACGGCAACGTTTTCATTGTCCTCTATTACTAGATCATACAGTTGTGTAGTGCAGGGCAGCTGAAATATCTACGTGAAGAAATCTCTACAGATAGTCACGGTTCGTTGTTATATCAGATGTAAAATGTGCTAGTAGTTTTAAGCAGCAGAATTATGAAGCATAGTGTAATTTTTTTCTCAACAGCTTGCTATCAGATTGTAACATGCCACCATCACGGTGAGCTATGACAATAACTTATGCATGCATTGTTACCTCTGACAGATATGTTTTGACACGCCACTATGAAACTCTTCATAACACTATCTTTATCGTTAGAGGAGGTCGGGAACTTGCTGTAGTATCAGCGTACCTGGAGGTTTGGTTGTTTTTGGAGCCGCTTGATTCAACACAAACACACACACACACACACACACCAACATCTGTGCCAGGTTGTAGAGCTCAGTAACCCCTGAAGCGTAGGTCACTCTAGATGACTTTTTAACCCCGACTGGACCATCCCGACCGCCGAGGTGAGTCAGTGCTCAAGTACCACAACAACAAGTCCCACACATGTATAAACGTATCTTTCCAACTGCACTTGCTCCACAAAGTTGCAATACATTTTTATTTTGCCGAATAAATCTCATTTAAATTGCAACATGCCTGGATCAATCCATACAATTACAAATGAAGTGAAAGAAGTCTCATGTAAAATTCACCAATTAATGATAACTTTGTAATGATGTCACATGTTAAGAGAAAATCTGTGTTAGTCTATTAAAAAAAGAAGCACATTTATTTTTTAATTTGGATTCAAGAGAATACAACCTGTACCAACACACAATGAGAGCAGCTGCTTTCCCTGGACCCTCCTTGTTATTCACTTACCTCCCCTCCAAACACATGTAACCCCTTATAAATACCCTGTCACATTACCAGCCCTGAGTAGCCCCTCCATGACACTGAAGACCCTCCCCCAGTAGTGCTGCACAAAATTGACAAGCGATGGGAGTGTTTTTTTCTTTTTGAAGTTAGAATGAAACTCTTCAGTTGCAGGATACGGTGATCTGCCGCTAGTTCAGAATGCATCCAATTTGCATGCTTCAAGAGACTCGGTGCACTTTAGTTCTTAAGGGGTTTTATGCTGGCAACTCAAGTAGGTGGTGTTAAGCTCATTCACATGCCTCCCTGATTCCTGTTCTAGCCAGTCACCATGTCCACCGCCGGCCTGACCAGGGTGGGAAATAAACAGCAGCCACCAAATGCTTTTAAATTTTTGTCCGTGGCTCGTACATTGGTCTACTCTACCAGCTAACCATCATTCAGAGGTTTTTCTAAAATGGTAAACGTGTCTGATGACTGGACGTACCAGACACTGTGGCTGCTGGACAAAATAATTAGTTTCCTGCCCTCCCAACTTGTGAACCACATCTACAACAGGTGGAAGTGTAATAGGGTGTGCAGCACTCACAAGCATAATGGAAGAGTGATAGGATGTTGAAGAGGCATCATGTGCTCTGCTAGCTTAGCTTGTTGAATTAACACCAAGTGCTTAATGTTAACAAGACTGCCAATTAGCTTTGCTTAGTATGTGCCAACTTCATTCAGATGGTGCATGGTTTTAGTGTAGTCCTAGTAGCCAAATGTGAAGGGCATTTGGAGAGCTCTGTTACATTCCATCAACAATTTCAAAACCAGAGACACCTACTAGCACAAAATAAAGTTGTTAGGAGGGGGAGTAACCTAATTCCGTGTTCGACAACATTTTTGCCAACTGAATCACTTATATTTTAGAAGATACTAAAGGATGTCAGTGACAGCCCTTGCTATCATAGTGTGCATTGTGTTTGGAAAACGGGTACTGACGTTTGGCTAGAATACCCACAGATAGTGGCATAGCGTTGCTTGTCACTGTGTGACCTCGTTGTGGCACAAAGCCACCACCTGCTCTCTCACACAGGCTATTGGATAAAAATACCCAGCAGGTCTCACACTCTCTGTCAATAGAGATTCAAGGACAGCTGCTGCCCACCCTGTTACACAGGCATGCACAAACAAAGGAGGATACACACATGTGCATGCACACAGACACAGACACAAAGACACGCACAAATTGACATCCACTTGTCCGAGCATCATATCGCTGCCCCAGAGGTGTATGAGTGCAATAAACTGCTATCCTTGCTGTTTTGTCTGCTCCAGGGGGCGTGCTCCCGAGTCCCACTTGGCACACTGACACAGACATGCTGCAGCGTTTGTGCTGAACAGACAATATAATGCACTATATTGCCATTTGCACATACTGCACCGTAGGCAACATGACCTTCCAACCTTCAGTACTGGCTGTCTGATTTCCAAAGCTCTGTTGAACTCATTACACAGCCATACCTTGTTTACCTCATTATCCACCTATCATGTAAAACAGACATATGCTGAATAGACTGGGATTTCATTTCATGCAAAGCCTTATTACACACTGGTATGGAGAAACTGGAAAATGTATGGAATGTTTTCCTGTTTTTGTGCCTGTCAGTGATAGGAATGACATTTATATATAGTATTGCTATTCATATTGCAATATAAAACAAAAGCATCTCAGCATGACTTTATGTCAGTATCTTAAAGGCCGAGTGGTGCCCCTGGCCCAGAATGCAGCCAGGCACCAGAAGCCTTGTCCTGGTGGATGACCTAGATGGCTCTTCCTCCTGGTATGCCATACCTTCTTCTATAGGTTAGCAAGCAGCAGCGGGTGGGAGGGTCAGCATAACTGTGTTGGCCCCCTTTAGGTTGTGTGTGTGGTATTGGTGTGGATACTGAGACATTATCTAGCCAGTGTCATCTGAGGAATGCAGGCCTCACCCTGGCCTGACACACAAGACACCCCCTCTGCTGTCTCGGTAACCGGATCCGGGAATACCGACGCATCACTGGTTGAGCCATCACTAACATAAAAAGGCCAACCTGGAAAAGGTCAGAACTCCTAAGGAATGTGCCGGATAGTGATGGGGTATGGGTGCATAATTGGTAAAACTTGAATACTACTAGTTCTGCATTTATTACTGCAATTTCAAAATTGCAAGATGCTGCATTTTTTTTCAACAATTGAAATATGTTGTTGGCTTTTTTATCAAGTCATAAAAAACAAGTCATTTTTTAAACCACTGAAAATAGATAATGTAGGAAATGCTGAGCCCACATGTATTGCAATTCATATCACAATTGCAGTATGATCCCTTTTGTCAGTATCATGTAGCCCTAATGAAGCAGTGCTTTTTTGGCATACAACCCCTTGTTTGTTTCCAACCTTGAACTGGCCGCGATAAAGCTGAGGGTGAAGGTTTGGGGGAAAACATCACCCTGCAGTGACAAATGAGCAATTGTTGTGAAACTAAGTCGTCCTGGCTCCCAAGTCTCAGGGGATTAATTTGTGCTTTTCACAGCTATTCTCTGAAACAGAACAACAACAAATCCTCCATCTGCAAAGCACTGCGATTACAACGGCCATGACTTACTTGACTGCCAGGGATCAAGGTCATAAGCATCTTACACAGGGGTGGTGTAATGAGCAGACTGGTACTTGCCTTTTGTCTGTTGAATGCAGTCTCTTGTGAATTGAAAAATGCAATTGCCGATATTGCAGTTTTGTTGATTAAGTGCCATCGTAGATCCTTTATCAACCTTAAAGGGATAACACGGTGGTTGAATGTGACACATGCCAGTTATATTGATGTCACATCAAAGTGAACGTGCCCATGTTGTTATTCAGTCATTTTTAAGTTCTATAAATCTCTTCTTAAATGCCCAAATGTCCCATTCTACAAGTTCATCTTTTTTTGTGGGCGTGTCAATGAGAACTGTGAGTCAGTATGATTGACAGGCAGTGCCCCCACGTTTGTTGTTTGTAACCATAGTCGCCTCGAGAACACTTCCTGGCTGCACTTGATTGGACGGACACTTTCACTCGGGCTGTCCTTGGCATCTGCTCACGGATTTCAAAACAGACCAACACGGTGGCTTGGTTGGCAACTTTCTGTTATATTACGAAAATAGTTCACCGAAATGTTTCTGAAAACATTTGAGGCGAGAAATAAGCCTTACAGTTGCTGAATCTGTCTTAATTTTATATCGACAACAGGTCGTTTAAAAGTTTGTACGCGAGAGCTAGTGGGCTGATAGTGGCTAGCAGGCCGAAACTCGCCAGCAGAAAGGAGAGTCAATGGGCCCGCAGACCATTTATTTACAATACCAGTCAATAAAGTTACTTGGCCTAATCTTTGACGGCCACTCTTCCACAGCGTTGCGCTCGGCTCAGTTAGTTGTTAGCTCCCTAACCAAACAGCCCACCGGCTGCTAACAGCTAACTAGCTCTCCTCCTGCCGATTTCAACATGAATTTGTTGTCTTGCCAGCAAGCCGTTTGGGACTGAGCCGTTTTGGACAAGTACCGCGGGAACATTTCAGAATCTTTATATACAATACCAGTCAATAAAGTTACTCTGCCCGATCTTTGACGGGCATGACCATCGCGCTCAGCAGGTGCACCCGTACCGGCAGGTCAGCCACGGAGCACCAAAGCTGGGCCAGTCCGCCAGGCTTTCAGGCAGCTTACCAGCTCCAACCCAGACTGGCCAGCTCTTCCAGGTCTCCCATGGCTGCATTCTCCGGGAACACGGATGGAGGAGAGCTTGTTAGCTGTTACCAGCCGGTGGGCAGCAGACCTGCGGTGTGTTTGGCTACCCGAGCTAACAGCAGCGGTCCCTGTTCCTGCAGCTGTGGGAACAGGGACGGTCGCCGCTGCTGAGCCACAGTCCAACACCAGACCTTCTGTCTCCTGTTCGGACTCAGTCACTCACACAGACAACCACCACCACTCCCCTATCCAACCAGCGTGGACAGGAGTGGTTAACCCCCTGTAGAGTGACCAGACGTCCCAAAAAATTCGGGACAGTCCCAAATTACGAGCAATTGTCCCGAATCCTGTCATGTTTGTCCTGAAAAAGAACCGTTAATGTTCTAGTCAGAGGAGTCAGTCAGAGTAGTTGCGTTGGAACGTAATTCCCGCTCCGACCACAATGTGAGTTGCAATGGCAGAGTGGCGTTGTTCGTATTTTCACTCATTGAATCCCCGGGAAATTAAGTCTGCAGAAGAAGCAGCGATTCACTACTGTTAACTAGCTGAAAACATTAGCCAAAATAGGAGATATTCGTGTCTTGTTATGGTTGTAATGAATGAAACTTGCAAAACTTTTATTTGTTGGAGCTGATCTTCACCTGCTGCCTTCAGTAAGTTTGTTCCTGACATTTATTCGGCTGTTTCTCCGCTGTGAAACCAGACGGTAACGGTAAGAGACAATGTTGTTCTATCTCTATTTTTTTTGCCTTGTACCTAAGCGGTCATAGTCATAACGTATTTTCTGCGCAGTTGGCGGTTTGTAAGTCGGGTGGTTGATTAACGGTCGGGCGGTGTGGATTGGCTCTCAACGGGTCGGGTAGATACATATTTCTCTTCGCACAGAATAATTTTTAATAGCATATGCGATCAAAGCTGTCGTTGCAGTCGTGAGGAAGTAGCAGTCGTGATGAATGAGGAAGTTGCAGTTGTGATGAAATTGCAGTCGTGAGGAAGTAGCAGTCGTGAGGAAGTAGCAGTCGTGAGGATGTTGCAGTCATGAGGATGTTGCAATTGTGAGGATGTTGCAGTCGTGAGGATGTTGCAGTCGTGAGGAAGTTGCAGTCGTGATGATGTTGCAATTGTGAGGATGTTGCAGTCGTGAGGATGTTGCAGTCGTGAGGAAGTTGCAGTCGTGATGAAGTTGCAGTCGTGAGGACAGGGGAAGTGTAGCTGCTGGCAGCCAAGGAGAAGCGATCTGACATAAGCATCGGGCACTGATGAAATGAATAAAATTAAAAATGAATTTTATGTAATAGTGATAATGATTTACACACTTACATACAACACAGTCATTGTGTAATGACAGTTGACTTTGTGTATCATTGAGTTTTGACTTTCACATGTTTTACTGTTGTTGACACTGAATGTAATGTACTGGAAGCCACGCCCACTGTGCCCCCCCAACTCCCCTGTCCCGAATTTCACCCATTCTCATCTGGTCACCCTAACCCCCTGTGATGCAGTCGAGGGGGGACATTCTCAACCAGTTGAAAATAGGATGATAAATTTAACACGCCTACTTCTCCGAAACTAAAGAATGGACAGATGTAATACTTTCATCGTGTTTATTCAAACCCAACTTGTGCATATAAAATAGCATATAAAAACCTAGAAGGTCACCATGTTATCCCTTTAATTTCGTTCCTCTGAGCTTGTATGGTCTTTTTCAGCGATGACCTGCTCCCCACTCATTTGATTAGAGACAGTCATACTGCGAGCTACCTACAACAATCCCAGTCTCATACCGTTGGCCATGAAGCAAGCTCCACTGAAGCAGCTGGGGGTTAAGTACTTTAGCCCAAGGGCATCTAAACGTCAGGTGGAGATGGAGAGCATGTTTCGCTCAATTCCCCTGCTCAGACTTTCAGGGTCTGGATTTGAACAGACAACCCTCCTATCACAGGCTCGCTTGTCTGGATACCACCCGAGACAGAAGGGTGGATCAGCGAGATGTCGCTCACTGTGGAAACTCATTTAGACAAGTTCATCACAAGTTGCCTGACTGTGCGAACAGAACTACATATGCCTCACAGTAGGTGGCCACCCGGGTTGCATTCTCTCTCTCTCTCTCTCTCTCTCTCTCTCTCTCTCTCTCTCTCTCTCTCTCTCTCTCTCTCTGTGTCTCTGTCTCTGTCTCTGTCTCTCTCTCCCCTCTCCCTCTCCCTGCCTCACTCTCTCGCTGTCTCTATCTCTTGCTTAGAACTGGCAGTAAAACCCTTTGATTTGTGAAAGAAAAGCAATGCGTTAATGCTGTTGGATCAAGACGATCTTGGCTGCTCGGCTACTTTTGTGCATATGAAGCAAACATAATGGATCGACGTGCACCTTTGCTCAAGATGGAGACTATCTTTAATTAGGGTCAGAAATAACGTCTCCAGTGACGTTAGGCTTAGGCTGCTTATCAGCTTTTTTAGATCAAAGTTACAACAAGTTTCGCAGCTTGGCCAAAAAATAACAAGCATTTAATTGGAATCACTTTGAAAGTTTGCCTTGGCAGCATGTAGATAACAGCCGGGCCTGCATGGAGACATTCAGCTGGCTGGAGAGGGAAGATGACACAGTTTATGTAATGTCGTCCACACACGAGACTTGATCATATATTTATTCCGTTTGGTCACCCGGCGAGGTCAGTGCACCCAATGAAATGCTCATTACATCCATCATGTGTCCAGGTTTATGGGTTTATAAAACTTGGTCATAGCTTTCCTAAGCCAAATAAAAATCTAAGATCACCCCCACCCGTTCATGGCTTCAGTCCCATGACACATGTAAATGCCTCACAGATATCTCTTAAAAGTTAAATACTGCTCTAAGAAAATGGTGTGAATATTGTTCCCCCATTTACTCTCTTAAAAAAGATGTGTCCTTTGTCAATTTCATATCATCTGATTGTCTCGTTAGTTGCATCTGTAATTTCAATCTGTTATTCCCTCACTTTGTTTAAATGTAGGGCAGCTGCGTCTTGTCCCGAACTAGACTCTGTGTTGGAAATGACATGTGTCAGGGTGTATATTCGTAAGGTCCAGGCCTAGGAAATGTCCTTCACCCCGATGGACTTTGTTTATCTCTTCCACAACGCCGTATTGTCTTTAAAAGGTCGCAACCCCTTCCTTTGATGTTCGCCTACAGTGGGTGATAGATGCAGAGTTCTGCTATCTGCATCCAGCCATAGCCCAATGAATAAACGGATTGATCAGTTGGGCCAGTGAAAGGGCCCAACCATAGGGAGGCGTCCTATCTGGCAAGCAGACAGTGTGGTGTTAAGAGATAAGGAAAGCTGAGCAGGGGCCATTATGGTTCTAGCCATAGTCGGCTAGGGCTAGGGCTGCTAGATAACAAACATATTCAAATCACAGCATTGACCACTGCAAATTCCAAATTGCAGGAGGCTTTTTCTTTCTCAGAGGGAAAGATTATTCAGACAGACCCCTAAACAAGGTATTCTAGTGTCAAAGTCCCTTTCCTGCAAATCACATTGCACATTAGACAAAAACAATTAATTCAGACATAATTTATTTAGTTGCAAACTGAATTTTCAGCAAAACAAATTGCAACCTGGTTACTTTGAGAATTTCATGCAGACCTTTTTTTATCTGACATACCTATGAAAATGCTTTAATAACAACCGATTACAAGGCTTTAGTCTTCATTGCAGCGTTAAGTCCTTTTTTTTTATTCCCCCAAGTCTGGACGTGCACAATGCGGGAAGAACATCACTTCCTTGAACTCCCTTTGCTCACTGATTGCTGTGCCACTCAACAGGTTGGCATGGAGCCAGCACTGCGCCCTTTCCCTATGGACTCTACATAATGGGTAGAGAATGCAGGCAGCCTTGGCCAGATTGTGTTTTTCGGGCCCCAACTAGGGAGGACAAGTCGTACTATTGTTTAATCTGTATCCTCCAGAGGAAATGCCTCCACTAGTGTGGCAACATTACAATGCTACGTCTGACCTCTACCGTTTGACCTACAAATGAAAGGTGTAAAAGAACGACACATTGGGTTGCGTCGAGGAAATGTTCAGGAAGTTGACAGTTGCAAAGAAACACCACTGACAATATGTAAATGGTATGTGAGGAATGTCAAGGGTAGCTTTGCACAAGCAGCTTTGAACTATTCCCAAGTTTTTTTTTGTTTTTTTTTATCAAGAACCGCATCTTGGTATGTCTTTCCTCTGGTGGGGGGCCACCTGTGTTCCTGGAAGGATTACCAGACTCCTAGTGTAGTCTGGGAGTTTGAAGAACCCTAAATAAAGCCAGAAAGCCAGCTCCCTTGATAAATTATTTCCACACACACACACACACACACACACACACACACACACACACACACACACACACACACACAATGAACAGAATTTGGCTTGATGCATCCTTCGTCAGCCTGCCCCAGTTTCACCTCTTGTTCTGTTCTCCCTGTATCTGTTCTACGAGTCCCATAGTCAACGTAAGAAAGAGACTGCTGGACCTGCTCTCAACTGAGGGGGTGAATGAACATAAAGCAGATGAAGCAGAAGCTGTGATATTGAAGGAATACTGTAGATCAAACACCTTCTCATTAATTCAAGTCCATTCAAGGCCTATTGCGTGTTCAATGCCGACCTGTTTGAAACAGCAGCGACTGAATTCTTTGTAAAAAAAAAACGCTGCAGCCCGTAGCCCCGCCTCTTTGAGATTGTGAAGGTCGCTCCAGATGGGATTCAGGCAGTCTGATCATTGTCCAAGTTTACAGACAACTATCACTTTCATGTATCTCTACAGACCTTAACAAATCTTCTGCGTATGTATTTTGTGGTGAGTGTTTCAAAAAGGGGACCGACAAGCAAAAAAAAAACACCAGAAAATGTAGGGAGTGGAAAAGATGGGGTCCTTTACATTCTTTCCATACAGCCAATCTGAAATATTTGAGACTGAAGCCACAATTGATGGTTTTGCATATTTCTCCCTGTGAGGCTGCATTCGAGTGGCGCTGTTTCATTCAGTGTGATGTCACCGTGGCATGGGGAAAGAGACACTCCATACTGCCACCTAGTGTTGGCATGTGTCGATTGCCGTTGTTGAAGTTCATGTAGTTCATCCGCTTTTCTCTCAACATCCTAAACACTGATCTGTAAATGACACCTTTAATGGCATATTTAACTGACACGCTCTCCTGGGTCCATAGGATCTTTTGTGCAAATTTCTGACTCAAACTCAAAGTCATGACTTGTGAGAAATGCAAATCTGTTCGATGACAAAAATCAGTGGTTTACGTGATTCTCTTCAAATTCTGATAAATACAAAACTAGAATTAGTTTCCATCACTATCCAAGTTGTCAACTCTAGTGTTTTTTTTTACATATGCTTAAGAATTTAGTTAATGTGGAGGATTTCTTTATACTTTTATGTGCTTATACTTTCTCAATGTGTGGCATTGTTTATAATTGTAACCAAGATCTATATTGTTTTATTGTAGTTTAGTGAAAGTATAAGCTGTGTGCCTACAACGTCTCATTGTATTTTGTTGTACCTATCATCATCTTATATTTCCCATCATGCCTTTCACCTGTGGGAGGTCACAATGAGGTCACTTCCTGTTTAGGAGTCTATATAAGTAACTGCTTACCTGAGCATGGCAGCAGCTGTGAATGGGGTTCCCCTCATGATCATGTTACATACTAAATTCAACAGTAATTAACTTTAATGCAGAGTAATAGTTTAATTTCTTCCACATAAGTCTTTAGTTACCTGTGGAGGAGGTAGACTATAGGTAATGGCTGTTGGTGTTCCAGTAGAATTTGGTTCCCTTTGTCATTCAGAATCTTAAAAAGATCATGTATCATGATGCTGTGATACTGTATTGCTCTCTGTAGGTAAAGTCTGTTGTTGCTGGCTCTCCTCCAGGGAGGTCAGAGGTCAGCGTGAGAACAGCAACGCTACTTGCTGTGCCACCGTGTAATGGATTTCCTCCTAAGAAAAACATTTTGTGTTTGTACTTTGATTTTTCTAGAGAGCATTTGCACATGTGACTAGGAGTTTTAAAACTCTCTTGGTGTACTAAACTAAATTACACATGGACTAAATTAAACATCTAAATACCTCGGTATACGGAACATCCTTTTAGAGCTGCAGCGATTAGTCAATTAATCAATTAGTTGTCAACTATTAGATTAATCGCCAGCTATTTTGATAATCGATTATTCGTTTTGAGTCATTTTTGTAAGAAAAAATGTCCAGATTCTCTGATTTCAGTTTCTCAAATGTGAATATGTTGTGGTTTCTTTAGTCCTCTATGACAGTAAACTTAATATCTTTAGGTTGTGGACAAAACAAGACATTTGAGGATGTCACCTTGGGCTTTGGGAAACACTGATCAACATTTTTCACCATTTTATGACATTTTCTGGACCAAACAACTAATCGATTAATCGAGATAATGATCAACAGATTAATCGATAATGAAAATAATCGTTAGTTGCAGCCCTGCATCCTTTTGACTACAGCCTTCAATTTCAGTTATCATTCTATAGCTTAATTACTCTAGAAACCTGGATAGTTGCCTTGCATTAACATCATATTGTGATCAGGAACTGACACACTAACATTTCACTTCAAAATGAAGGTGGTATTTTATAGTTCATTGTAGTTTATTAGACATTTGTCACATCTATTGTCAAACTGCAGCAAACTCCTGCACAACGCCTAAAATGTTAAATGGAAGGGTGCAGTTTCTTG
>CABFOS010103641.1:5641-28247 GCA_900660315.1 Diretmoides pauciradiatus
GTGGGAACGTCCCGCTGAGCCTCTTTCAATTTGTACATTTTCAGACAAGCAAGGAAGTTACTGGTTAACGAGGAGGAGGTGGAGTCAACTGGTTCTTGCCAGATGAAAGAGGCTCAGCGGGACGTTCCCACTTCCCACCCAGTCACACCTTAACTGTGACTGTGATTCAGAGAGGAGTTGTAATGGACGAGGTATCTGCAAGTGCCATTCAATTTACCCTTCTCACACTGGCTGATTTGAGGGTCTATATTGAGGCCGGAGTGCCAGGAACTTCCTGTTCCTGTTCCGCCATTTGGTTGTTCTTGTTTTGTATTTTATAAAATAACATTTTATTGGATTTTGTTTCAGATGTGTTGCCCAAGAGCTCACCACCTCCAATATGGCCGCCAGAGGGTGTGTTATGTCATCTGAAAACCCTTGTCACCTTGGCCCAGAGAGAGAGACTCTGAATGGACATGCTAAATGAATCCTTGCACTTGGTATGCAGGATAACAGATTGCTAGCTTGCGTGACAACTTGCTGCGTTTGGACGTGTCCCCTCTCCTCGTCTATATAACTTTTGATTATTATGGGTCCGAGGGCCAATAGAGCAGCGACTCATATATTGGTTCAGTCGATCCCTGGCATCAATCCAGCCTGTGACTCATTAACACCATAATTGGTCCAGCAGCTCAAGTGTTTGGGCGGGACAAACAAGTGTTTCCGCGAGAGACCAGCACTAATGAAGACAGCCAGGATTTACCCAGCGCCAAAAGAACATTCCTCACATAGTTATCTGCTTGACAAACAGGCCATCATACATTATCATGTAAAGTAGCAGCGCATGAAACGAGTGCCAGAGTATCCTGGCGTTGCTTTCAACTTTCAGTTTGTGCATTGAGGAGCCTGTTGTGACAGATCAGGACCGTACAGATCCAAAGTGGGAAGTTGTTCTAGAGACTGAATAGTTCAGAACTGTGAAACCAGGTTTGGCTACCAACTCAACACACTATTCTAAAGTCTAAACATGCATTCACCTTTTATACATAAATGTAGGGCTGCAAATAACGATTAATTTGAGTTTCAGATTCCCTTTAGTAAAAGGAAAGACTCAAAATCTGAATCGAAATCTTTCAAGAAATTGAAACGAACCGCGTGTCTATTTTATCATTAACATTCAAATTTCAGTTGAATTTGATGTCATATAATTTCTAGGGGTAATCAACAACCCTAATGGATGCAGAAACTGACACAAAACCACCAAACCTTACACTAGAGCTGCAACTAACCATTATTTTCATTATCGATTAATCTGTTGATCATTTTCTTGATTAGTTGTTTGGTCCATAAAATGTCATAAAATGGTGAAAAATGTTCCAACGCCCAAGGTGATGTCCTCAAATGTCTTGTTTAGTCCACAACCCAAAGATATTCAGTTTACTGTCATAGAGGCATAGAGGCCTCGCAATTTCGTTGTACAATTCATTTGTATAATGACAATAAAAGCTATAAAAAAAAATAGAGGACTAAAGAAACCACAACATATTCACATTTGAGAAGCTGAAATCAGAGAATCTGGACAGTTTTTCTTAAAAAATGGCTCAAAAATGATTAATCGACTAATTGATTAATCGACTGATCTCTGCAGCTCTACAGTAGTTTCCAGTAATGCACAGTGCTGGGAAGGGAAGGAGGGATTCACACTCTTTCAAAGGCAGAGCTGAGGACTCACAATAACAACGCTGCTTATATTCCGTTTCATCCCTGTGGGGATTCAACAGCATTTCCCAGCACAGTGAAGGGAGAGCTGCTTAGGACTTCTGTTCCTTCATCATCAGCGCTCTTTGAATTCAGAAGAACATGTCAGACTGTAACGGTGCGGGGCAGTGGAGCTCCTACACCTTCTGCAATCTACAGTGAGATATTATCTACAAGCACAACTGTGTGTGTTTGTCTATGCACATCTACTGCATCCTCATGTCTGCATATTGCATCCACACCTCCATAAGCGTGCATGAGTCGTCTCCAGTTTCATACAATCTCCCCACACTGAATAATATATCAAACAATAGTGAAAATCTGAACCCTGAACCAGATCTTTCATGGGGGCTGCTGCCTGTTCCCTCTCCCCTCTCGCGCTCAGTCTGGGCTGTCATTAACAGCCTGTGCAGTGCTGTGGAGTTTATCTAGATGAACCCCCTTCCTGCGGTACCTTGGTCCACTCCAATGAACTACATAATGAGCTAATTAGCATTTTGGCAGAGCGTCTGAAGGCAGGAGAGGCCAGGGAGGAGTGAGGAGAGAGGGCGAGATGAGGGAGAGACAACAAGGGAACGAGCAGGAGAGAGGGGGAGGGACGGAAGGAAGTGGGAGACACAGAGCGAGCGAGACTTTTTAATGAAAAGAGGGAAGAAAGAAAACCCGGTGCCTCTCATTTACCAACATAACAGATGTAGTTGAGGGGGATGGATAAACACGGTGATTGTCAAGCGGTTTCACATGAATTTCCCCCTCCCCAGCATACACTATATCTCTAACCTGTCTTACTGTCTCACTATCCAAAACTCGTGATTCTAGGTTACCGCTTCTCAAAATGAAGCATGGTTCCTGTGGGGAGGGAGTGCAGGGCTCTTTCCCTCTCTGTGTGTTGCCCTCCCCAGGGGTCTCTCCAGCACAAATGAGTTGACTTTTCTCTCACACGCCCACAGCCGTGATATGATCAGTGAAAGTGAGCAGGCTGAAAATGAGAAGGGGAGATTGCTTTTTCCCTCTTCCCCTGCTAACGTGATGTACGTTATGAGTCCAGGGCTAATGAGCTGGTCCCTCTGTGCAGATGAGCCCGATTGATCAGTCATACGAACTCACAGAGTGCTGCGTGTACTTAGGCTTTAACCAAACACGAATCTTGACATCAGACCTACTGAAAAAAAGACTTTCACAGAAACCTTTTTAGAGATTTTTAACGTGATTTCAGGCTTTTTGGACACATACTCTCCTATTGTTTTGCAATGGGGTATTCCTGCATTCCTGCTTTTGTGTGTTCAGCATTACATCTCTGGTTAATGTCACATGCTTATATAGAGGCCTCATTATCCGGCACATGAAGCAGTCTTCCAACAGACAGATACATGCAGCAACACGCCTTCCACGTCTGGGCTTTTCTTCTCTTTAGGGGAGAGATTTACTTTGCTTAGCGCACTCAAACGCCCCAAAGCTTTTCCCTCCACGCAGAACTGGAACTGCTACCAGCTTTGGCACAGTGGAACAAACACAATATGACACAGGGGTCAGATCAATCTTACACTGCCACACCATCCAAGACAAGATGTGTGAGAAGCGTGTGTGCGTGTGTGTGTCATAGCCCTGCGACAGAGGGGATGCTCCTTACTAAAGCCTGTGGTAGCAGGATAAGGTTTTCACACCCAGTGAACTCTACAACCCCCTTGGATCCTGAACAGCAGTGGAAACATGTTCCTGGTCCAGGTAGCGATCTTCAGCGATTCATCCTGTCATGGCTGGCCACGCCTCACAGGAAGACCAACGGCGGCTCGGTAATTACCCTGCAAGCCTTGACCTGCTAGCTCCACTGCTCTGTTTGCTTCCACCTCCCGTCCATCCCCGCACAGGAGCAGAAGTCACAGCCGGGATGCAGCGATGACACCTGGCACTGTTTTCTGTCATTTGTCTCCATTTCTCAAAGTAGCACAGACTCAATCCAGCGTGTGTGTGTGTGTGTTGTACTTGTGCTTCGACTAAACTCTGGCAAGGATGTTCATCTCAAACTTAAGCCTCCACTATCTTCCTTCCCACTCAGGGCGTATCGTCGCCACCGTGTCCACCCCCATTCTTGCTGTTTTGTGCATTCAATCTACTTTATGAAGAATGAGCTCATTATTTCTCAGCAAGACTCATAACTCTACGATCCGATAGCGTTACCCACATGCATAAAAGGTCTATTAAAAACAGAGTGCAGCGATGCTTCTCACTGGCTCACACGTTTTCTCTGTTTTGTTTCGGTGATTGTATATATTACTTCTTTTAAATTGATTTCTTTTTTCAATAATCGTACAATGCTATTCCAGCAGATTTGCTCGAGCCGAAGTGGCCTAAGTGGCATTTCCAAGCAGTCATAAACTTGGCGTGCTTTTGATTTTTGATCTTTTTGAGCGCCTGAGGGTTACACTTGTCGTACAGCAGATTGAACTGACTACGCTAAGCAAAAATTGTTGTTATTGGTTAATTTCCAGGGAGTCAAACATTCAAACGTGTCCCTCTGTAGTGTCTTTGTGGCACAGGAGCTGGTTGGTTGGCACCACAGCCTTGTATCTAGAATTGTTCTGACAGAATTAGAGAACTGTTTCAAACCTCCAGTGATTGATTTTGTTTTAAGTAAGTAACTAAGTATTGTTATTATTTTGTTAAATAATATTAGCCAAAACTGCTTCACTGGCTGTAAGTGTATTTTTTGCCTGGCTTATTGAGTATTGTACCAGATGGTGTTGGTACCATTGGACTCTGCTGATTTAAACAGCATAACTATGTTTATGGTACAACATGTTGGCACAACTCAATCTTTAAGAAAAGACTAAAGACTCTTTCGCAAACACCTCGGGACTTGATGGACTTAAAAAAAAAAAATCTGCTTCTATGCATTGCCTCTCGGCACCAAGTCCTATCGGACTCAAACTGACCCTCATGGCACTTACTCATGTTATCTCCTGACTAGATCCTTGCTTGTGTTGTATGATCTTTTAGATGTACGTCGCTTTGGATAAAAGCGTCTGCTAAATGAAATTGTAACATTGTAACAACTAGGACCTGAAACTGAGAGGCAGAGCATCTCACATCATTAAACCTAGTGATGTCCATGAGTCGCAGACTTGATGTAGTCATCAAATGAAAGGGTATCCAACCAAATATTGACATTGCAAGTCATTAAATTTGTCAAAATTTTGTCCCAATACGTTATGAATTTTGCCTCATAGTCATTGTTTGATTTGAAATACAAATTTGATTAATACAGTGGACAAGCAATCAACTTGACACAACTGTCCCAATAGCTTTGCGTGTAACTGTCTGTGTTCTCAGTCGACCAGAGGCCATATGGATTAGTGTATATACGTGTTGTTTAGCCTCTAGATTCCATGAGACACAGTGGCGTTGTCTGTCTGTGTACATCTGTGTGTGAGGAAGAGGAGTGACACCTGTATATCCTTGTGCTTTCTGTAGATGTATCCCATGCCTTGCCTCCATTTCCTTCCCCTGACCTTGGCACCCAGCCTCTGCCTGAGCGCATCAACATGAATGATATCAAGAAGCTGCAGACGCTCTACAGAGACCACTGCGAGGTAGGTCACATCCCAGCACCGTTCTACCCAGGGAACATTTATTCAGCACATATTCTCATTTTCAGCAATGGCCTGCCTGTCCATTATGTAGTTGCACACATTCACCCCTGGGAGTTATCTAGTACAGCCCCATCCCTGCTGGCTGGTAACACCACACACTGCCCTCTGCTCCCTGTTCATCACATCTCTGTAGTTAATGCTCCAGACACTGAAAACGATGCAAATTCTTGCAAGTCGAATCGATTGGAGACTCTATATTGCCCACAGGTGTGAATGTGTTTATCTGTGTTCACCCTGTGACGGACTGGCGACCTGTCCAGTGTATTTCCTTGCCTTCCACCTAATATGTGCTGGAATCGGCTCCAGCTGTGACCGACTGGATCCGTGACCCTGAATAGCAATTCCTGATTACACTCTGTGATGTACTGTATGGAGTTTGCATGCTCTACATTCCCTCCTCTGGTTATCTGGGCCCTGGTTCTTTGTAGAGTTGTTCTGATACCAGTATCGGAAATGCCTCCGATACTGCCCAAAATGATGGATCCGGTATCGACGAGTCTATGCACCGATCCGATACCACGTAATTTATCACGTGATGATAGCTCATTTACGCTACACAGGCAAACAAGTGCGGTGCTAGCGGAGAGTGTAACTGTTAAAAAGGCCGTCTCGGTTCGCTTGGTAATACCTTGGTTTCTACCGCATCTCGTCGCCTTGGCATATCGAGGCGTGAGTGGTGCGCTCTGCGTATCGAGGCAGAAGTGGTGCGCTCATTCCCTTGAGACCTCGAGACATTCCCCGTAGCTCTGGTAGAGTTTGTCTGACTGTGAGACAGGTGGGTTCAAGCAGAGACAAATTACGTATATGTTCCAACGGATGGTGCGTGGTGAATGTGTGTGTCAGGCCGGTAGACGTCGGTATGTTGTTAATTGTTAGAGCCTGCTGAGGATGGATGATAATATACTGCCACAGCTGGCAGCTGTTCAGGCTGCCAATTATCCACACACAGTCAGGCTAGATGTTATAAAAGGGATATTCGTGTATGCGTACTGTCGACTGTTTACCGTGATGTCTAATTCATTGTGGGTATTGTGTTAGTTGATAGTCCTTATGGCTGCTGGTTATTAGTTATTACAAGTTTAACAAGGTTTAGGCTTATGTTTCATATTATACATTAATACAGATTGAAAGTCAAGTACTGTTATTTGTAGTTGGAAAGTTGTTTTTATATTCTCTTCAGAACCACATTTTATCCTTGGAGCATACAGCGGATTCGTTCCACTGTGTGTGATGTGTATTGTGTGAGGAAGACACCATAAACCTTTTTGATACCACATCGCCTCGTCAGCTAGCAAAATGTCAGCAATTTGGCAATATTTTACACTGGAAAATCCCACCAGGAAAACGGTGATGTGTTGTTGTTGTTTTTAACGCACTGGTATCAGTATCCACCGATAGGCAAGTTCAGGAATCAGAATCAGTATCGGGAAGGGAAAAAATGGTATCGTAACATCTCTAGTTCATTGGTTATTAACAAGTTTCAGAATAGGAGCACATGTCTTATTTTGTTGCAGTGGCCCTCAAATTGAAATTTCTGGAAAACTGCCCCCACAGCTAGAAAAAACAATAGAATTTTATTGCTCGCCCTCCCCCAAAATGTAACTCTACATAACTCTTAACACAATTGTCCGTGTGGCCATTGGTCTCAGAACCAAAATCACTCCACCCACCCACCACATCTTGGGGAAAAACATCTACAGTGAGAGAGTGAGACCTATGAGTATGGAAGAAATGATTATCCATTCTGAATGTTTATTAGTGTTTCTCTCTGCTACTTTGTGAACATGGCTGTAGCTTTGGCTGCATTCACGTATTTGTTGGAACAACAGATCAAAGCAAGCACTTGGAAGTGGTTCACAAGTTCAAATTGGTCTGAAGCCATCAAAGTTTTCTGTTGTTTTTGGTTTCTCATGACAATTCTTGGCTTTTTTACGCATGCACCCAAATGATACATTGCAGTGTCACAATCTGTTTAATTTACATTACCATGTTTTTTTGGTTGTTTTATTTGTGGATCACCACAAACACAACCCGAGTCAAACTAAGGACACCATAACAAGTAAACTCTGCATTGCTCTTTACGGCACTGAATTGAATCATCATCATAATCAGATCAAAACGAACATAACTGCAGTCGAACCGTTGACTTCCTCATAGATATCTTCCCTGTGTTGAATTGCTAAATACGTATTGCGAGTCATATGGAATCGCTCTGCGTCCCTAAGCCAGCAGACAGCAGCAGCACTCAACAGTTGTCCTGTGCCCACTGAAAGCACAGCGTTGGCCGAGTCGAGGAAAAAGATGTATGATGAAATGATGTATGGACCAAAGGCATTTCCCAGACTGCACAGCAAAGTGCAGAGAAAAACACTCAAACATTTTAACATCTCTCTTTCCAGAGAGAGAGAGAGAGAGAGAGAGAGAGAGAGAGAGAGCGAGAGACTTTATCATATTATCCCTGCCCTCCCCTTGTCCAGCCTGTCCACCACACTCCCTTTGTTCCAGCCGTCCTTTCATCTCTGTGCAGCTTTTAAGACATGCCAATTAACCTTTCAACGCGCCGGGTGGACATCTTGGTGTCTTTGTGGCCGCTTCGCCGTGGGCCTTTGTGTTGCCTTGTCTGTGGACGGGCACATGGAGCTCCTGTCTTTGTCTGCCAGCGCATTTCTGTCACTCTCACAGCTCTCTGTGGGTTTCATGTTTATGCATTTAGCATAGCAACCTGTTAACATTACACAAGACTTTTTTCCTTTTCCCCCCTTTTTGATTATTTTAAGTCACACAGCACAACAAAGCTAACATGTTGGCCATAGAACCATCACTTATTATCTCTCCCTTTACTTTAGTTTATAGTTGAGTAATAGTCTGATCATTTGCAGTTTTGCTTTTCTGAGCAGTGGTATAAAAAGCTGCTTAAGACGGTGATATAGACTGATATACACCATCCTGCTTGCATTTATTAATGTCAAGAGACAAATATTCCTCTATCAGCCTTGCCATTACATTCTGACGTTTGGAGAGGATGATTAAATGACTGGGCTAGATGGAAGGGAATAAATCAGTGTAAATCACATTGAGAAGTGTTTGGGAAGGTGAATCTCTGCTACAGGCCACTAACCGTCACCGTGTACGTGTGTTGTCTCTCTTCAGTTTTTTTCAAGGCACGCTGTTTTTCCTGTGATGAAAACCAGGGAGGTAAAATGCGCTTGTTTGGAGGGGATGGGGAATTCTCCTTTTTGTTTTGGAGCTCTGTGTTTGACATGTTGCCGGGGGCAACGGTAAACAAGGTTACCATGACTATGGCTGGAGAGGAAGCAAAAACATATCATGTGATTGAAGCCTACACTTCTGTGTAACAAGATCCAGCAGCAAGCACATGTGCTGCCAAAGAGAAAGAGGAGAATCTCTGGGCATGGTGTGAATCAGACTCAATAGACTCTGGAACTGTGGTTGCACTTTTCACACGCGCCAATAGCTTATTACTCCTTCCCTTGTTTTTTACAATTAGTGTTCATTTGTGTGCGCAACATGCCCAACTTTTTAAAGCCGCACATACACTATGAGTCATGGACAGGAAAGAGCCATCCGCCTGACAGGAATGAGTCAGTTGAGGTCAGCTTGCCAATAAGGAGATCTATAAAGCTATAAAGACAAAACCAAGACACCAAGACAAAAACTAGTGTGTTAATAACAGTCTTTTCTCCTCAGCGTGGCCTTCAGGATCCTCCGGGTGATTAATGTGCCGGGGCAGTGTTTCGCTGGCTCATTGTCGATCCAGGAGGGCTGAGAGAGGGAGAGAGAGAGAGAAGTTGCCTGCCTGGCTTGTCGGTAGAAACTTTGTTGTGTGTCTGGTTGCCATGGCTCAGCTCTGTGTTTTGTCCTCCCTCCTCCCCTTTCTCTTTTCCCTCCTCTCTTCCCTCCCTTCCTACCCCCCCTCCACTCCTCATTCTCTCCCTCCCTCACTGCTCTCCCGCAGGCTACTCTGGATGTGGTGATGAACCTCCAGTTCCACTACATTGAGAAGCTCTGGCAGACCTTCTGGTATTCAACACCGCCACCTAGCGACGGAAACACCACCATCCCCAACAGGTCCGACCAGACAGGAGCAGCGCTCCATTGTTTGAAAAAAGGAAGGAAGGAAGGAAGCAGGCAAATACTTGGAATAAAAAAGATACATTTTGACTGATGATCTCTTATTTGATTTTTTTTCTCTTTAATGTTTTCACATAGAAACTCTCTGTTGAATTTAGTGTTAGTGGATAGAAAGTTGTACATTTCTAACTCTGCTTGCCACTATTTCTCATTTGCATACAAGCATCTATTATCCATAACATTGACTGTGTGGCCTCTTTGTTTAGTGATGATGACCCGGAAGGTGTGATCCCCAGAGAGAAGCTGGTGGCTCTGTGTAAATATGAACCAATCAGACTGTGGATGAGGAGCTGTGACCACATCCTCTACCAGGCCCTGGTAGAGATCCTCATCCCCGATGTGCTGCGTCCTGTCCCCAGTCAGTACTTTTCCCACTTTATTTTGAAGGCATTTCTGCTGTATGAGATATATAGTGTATAAGAGTATAGAGTATAAAGTCGAGGGAATTTGAAACCCATGACTGGGAGATTATGGTTTATACACTACTGAGTCACCAGGCCTTGAATAAGACTCACTGTGAACTAATACAAATACAGCAGAACCTATCTAAGCTATTATCACCGACACCCAGCATTAACTACTGGGACTCTACTGTGCTTTATTCTATTATACAAATACTAAAAATGTGCTGCATCTATACCCCTTATAATGCTGATGATGCTTCATACCTTCTCTTGTTAGTGATCCAGATGATGTTTTGACTTTTTCCAGGCACTCTCACTCAGGCCATCCGTAACTTTGCAAAGAGTCTGGAGGGCTGGCTGACCATCGCCATGAGCGACTTTCCTCAGGAGATTGTCCACACCAAGGTAGGAGAGGAAACACTTTTCACCACCTTTCCATGTGGTGTTAACATGCATCTGGAATTTGGACTGTTTAGGTATGATTTAGCTGGATTACATATAGACCTGACCTCAACATATGGCTGCAGTATACACACATTGACATCTGATTTATCTTTCCCCACAAAATCACATCACTTCTTGTAATATTTGCAAATACACTTCCTGGTTGAATCCTTATACCAAGGTTTATTTAGTTATGTAGGAGATGTTGTTCATCTGAGTAAATGCCTCTGGAGGTGGTTTTGGCAATTGGATGCATTTACACCTGGGTTTTATGATTTTTTTGTTTTATTTTACTGTATGTGAACACAGTCCAATAACCCAGGTGTTCATGTCAGGTGTAGATAGGGTCTTAGAAAGTCACCTTGACTCCTGCATTAGTTTAGGTAATCAAGCAACTGTACGAACTCATCAAGGGTGACATCAACCTAAGACCTACTGTGGATTCTCTGGTTGTGTGGTGTAGGTGGCGGTGGTCAGTGCGTTTGCCCAGACGCTGCGTCGCTACACCAGTCTGAACCACTTGGCCCAGGCAGCCCGCGCCGTCCTCCAGAACACCTCCCAGATCAACCAGATGCTGTCCGACCTCAACCGGGTCGACTTTGCTAATGTCCAGGTAACTTGGTCTGGCAGATAAGCAGTTATTAGTCTCAGTGGGTGGAGATGACTTTATTTACCTGGAGTGCTATTTGTGATAATATGCATTTCAGTATGTTGCTGCTGCTTTATCTGTGTTCACTGTCATTCGGTATCTTTCTGTCCTCCTGTGTCGTCTCTGTCTGCTCCTCTGCCTCTTGCTCCTCACTGTGTATTGTTTTCCTGCTGACTGAGGTTGGGTGTGTTTGATTTGTCTATCAGGAGCAGGCGTCGTGGGTGTGCCAGTGTGACGAGAGTGTGGTTCAGCGTTTGGAGCAGGACTTTAAGGTGACGCTGCAGCAGCAGAGCTCCCTGGACCAATGGGCTGCCTGGCTGGACAACGTGGTCTCCCAGGTGCTGAAGCCCCACCAGGGCAACCCCAGCTTCCCCAAGGCTGCACGCCAGTTCCTGCTCAAATGGTCCTTCTACAGGTAACAACCGCAGAGAGAAAATCCATCTTCCCAGATTCTCCAAATGAATCAAGTTGTATTTCTCAATTTTGACCTAAAAAAGCACCATTTGGCTTGAACAATTTGCTTTAGTGGCTTTATGTCTTGTACCAATATCCAGCAGCTGTCTCCCAGTGCTGTGTGTTTGAAGGATAACTTCGGTATTTTTCAACCTGGACCCTATTTTCCCACGGCCGTGTGTCTAACTGACTCGTGGGAACAATTTTTGAAATTGGTCCAGTATTGACTGAGTCCGTAGCTGCTAGCGCCTAGCTTAGTGAATCCGTCTAAAACGGAACACTTCTGGTGCATAGTCCTCTCAAATCTTCTCCTTATTTTGCCACTGACAGGCTCTGATTGTTGTTATAAGTGTCTGACAGGGACAGACAGAGAAATAAAACTAAAAATTGTTTCCACCCTCCTTCAGCTCCATGGTGATCAGAGACTTGACCCTGCGCAGCGCTGCCAGTTTTGGCTCCTTCCACCTCATCCGACTGCTCTACGACGAGTACATGTTCTACCTGGTGGAACACCGGGTGGCCCAGGCCACCGGAGAAACTCCCATCGCTGTCATGGGAGAGGTGAGAAGAGATAGGAAACAGAATTGTGCTTGTGATGTGTGATGTGACAGCTCCCCGCTGTTTTACAGAAACTATTTTGTGTCCCTCCATATACAGTAAGCATAAGGCTTGTATTTGATTGGGGGAAAATGGCACAGATGAAGGCAATGTTAAGATATCAGTAACTTGACGTTTTCGACTGCACTTCATGCACTTTTAATGACAAAAATACTAGTACTAATGTCCTGTTCTCTGTACTCTCTAAAATTACAGTTCAGTGACCTAAGCTCCATGATGCCATCGCTCATGGACAAAGGTAAGCCCCCGTGGTCTTGGGATTAGTCTGGTAATGTCGCCCTAGCTAATCTGCTCCTATTGTTATTTTCCAACCAATTCATCTTTTTTCCCGTTCAGTCTGATCTTGATAAGATGCCTTTTGGGAAATTCTTGTTTTCCTCCTTCCATCTTTTCTATGTGGGAGGAGCCTCAAGAGTTTAGTTTTGTAGCTTTCTGTGCTTTTGCTCCTCGTGTCCCCAGATTGGTTCTAGGGTCACACATACAATAGAGCTAAATCTCAAACATTTGGACATCACGTCTAAGAGTCTGGACATTATGTTGGATTCAATCTAATTGTGTCTATCTGACCTCACTGTGTTCACCCTCCCTCCACCACCAGACCAATCTTTCTCCGACGACATGAGTGACTTGGGCAGTGAAGCCGACGTGTCCAGAGGACCTAGTGAGCCTGCTGTTAAGAGAGAGCGGATCGAGATCAACCATTCGTTGCAGGAGATCTGAGTCCAGCCTGGATTAGAGCGAACACGGCCAGATGAAAGCCACCCGGACCAGCACAGCTCCCGTAGCCCTGCAGCTCTGGGGCAACTGCACACTCCTCCACAGCCAGAGTGTTGCCATGTACATAGAGACCAGAGTAGCAACGTCAGTCCTTCCCTCGCTAGTGTATATAAAGAAAGCAGTCTTTCTCCCAGGGAACAGTAAATCTCACCCAAGGGTTACATGTCTGTGGTTTTAACTTACAGGGGTGTAACACATTTTATTTCTTTCTGTTCTTGTTGCAACTGTGAATAAGAATGACTTTGTGCAGTACCTTTCGTTGGATGTGTAAGGTGAGTGGTGGCGTGTGGTGATTATTCGGTTTTCTTTTTTTGTTTTACTAGCTGTGCCATAGTGTTATTTGAGTGCCTTAGAATGCTAACTCTTAAAACCACCACTACAGATGTCTATCTCTCCCTCAGCTGTGCCTCTACCGCAGTATGAATGTATCGTCTCCGAACCTCAGACATTCAAAGCACCTTTAAAATTGTTTAGGTGTAGGCGTGTACTCCTCGTTGCCTCTGCTGCAGTTAGCAGCAAAAAAAAAAAACTACAAAAACGCACATCCATGCAACCTACTGACCCAAAGGACTTTGGAGGTCCCTCAATATATCCCACCAGCTCAGTCAGTAGGGCCTCACACTGAAAACCCTCCGTCTCAGTAGTCAGGGAAGGCAGGGAACTCAGTCCATCACCGCGGCTGTAGAAGATGTTTTGTTTACCTCAATAGATTTCTATGCTCTACTCTGTTCAGCTCAGATGACAGGAGGCAAGTATACAAGAGTGTAGCTACTGTTACTGCTGGTGTCTACAATCCCGTTTCCTTTCATGTAAATAGTTCTCCACGTTGCTCATACAACACTCCTAACCCTCCTGTGATAGCTTGTCTGTCTGCGTTCAAGTCCTAACTTAGTGACCCGTACGTGCAGGTCTGTGGTAGCGTACCGAGCCGCCATAGAGCCTGGATCCAACTAAGAGTGACTCAGACGGAGTAATCAACTTAACTGAGTTGTTGACTAAACAAAGTGAACAACCACTAGATTGTTTGTACATGTTGAATCCCTCTTGCCTGACTGGAAGACTTTCTATCTCATGGAGCCTTATTTCTTGCCTGGAGTGGGTGTACTCTTATTTATCTAAGGAATAGATAAATACATTTTAGAGCTTTGGACCTATAAAACCAAAACCCTTACAAAAAGAGAGGATCCTGTTGGCGTCTGAACCTGTCCCTTCACAGTTCAGATCTTTAGACCTCATGCCGTTCCTCAGATGAAGTCTTATAATTACATTTGATAGGAAAATACAATGTTCTTGGGAATTTCTTTTTCCATGTCTACTAGTCCCACATGATGAATGGAAGTGCAAACAGCTCCCAGAGCTTATGCCCATAGATGTCTTGTTATATACAGCCATACAATTGGACTAAAGGCCTAAATATGTGACACCAAGATACTGTTAAACTATATGAATATATATATATATACATATATATTTCTTTATGATGTAGAATTTGTGTTCTGTGGCCTTTGGAACTACTGTAGTTTCCTTTTCATACTGGTCACATATCAGAAGGAAACGTTTGGTGTTTAGTTAACGGATTAGACTGGTGTGTATGATACATTTGTTTCAAATCTCAATTGTTCAATATATGAATATTTCTATTAAACATTCAAGAAATTTCTATTTATATAAATAACTAGTTTGATTTTCCCTCCCTTCCCACCCAATTCCCCCAGATGATTGTCGTAGCTATGAGAATCTAAGCTTGAGTTATTTGAGGCTTTTTGTAACTCGTGCCTGTCACAGTAATTTGCCTTTGAGTGCTTTGGGAAAGTAATTTCTATGTGTACTTTGTAATGTTTTTGTAATGCTGTTTAGACTTTTGGCTGAGGATTATTTTTTATGGAACTAGATTTGGTTCTTCTTACAAGTATACTGAACCGTTATTTTTGTGTATTTTTAAACCTGTTCTTGACTACACTTTACCTGAGGGCAGATGAACTGTAACAAACTGCATAGTTCAATTGTATTTTGTACTTGGTCACAGCGTGTAATAAATTGGTGTAAACCAAAGTGGCTTGAGCATGTTTCTTTATTTTATCAAATATCCACATCACAAAACCTCTATTTGGAACAAACAGCAGATTTACAAACATCATTTTTTTTTTCTTCTTACGTTTGGTAGAAGAACTAATTATCTTTGCTCACAAATGACTTAATTGATTCAGTCTATAAGGAGGTTTAGAGATTTCTTCATATTTACATAAATTAAAAATTCTAGTTTCCATGGCAACTCAGTTCAAGACACAGTAATATGCTTCAGTTTATTCATACACGCTTGATGTATTTGAAGAAAAGTTCTGACATCCAGTTTTCAGTCTCTTGATACAAAGGCACACAAGAGCACGATGGGAATGGACCAGAGGAGAGTCAATAGAAAGGAGGAGGGTTCGCTCCCTGGGGAAAGTATGAGGATTAAGTGTACAACGCAGAATTAGAGGGGGGAAAAGCACAAGAAGAGGCTTGGTCCTAATACAGCAGACAGGATGGTCAGAAGTAAGTGCACATTGTCCTTCGAGGCTGGGCTAGTAAGTCCGAGTAAGGTGCTTTGTTTCCAGTGATACCGTTTTTATCGTCGTCTTACCACTATTTAATTCCCCCTCTTCCTCTGTCGAGTCCCAACTAGATGGCTTGAAGTGCAATATGTTCTCTGGAACCCCAACGATGGTCCATTCTGGAAATCTTGACTTTCCTTTCCGCCGTTCATAAGGAGCAGCCCGCCATGTACTTCCCTGTCAAAGAGAATTTAACAAAAAAAAGATGAGAAAAAGCAAGTGAACAGTCCGAATATGTTGAGGGATGTACTGGCCACTGAAGAGGAACAAACTGGAAACCTAAAGTAGATGTGTTAAAGCTCCCAGCGACTTCAAATTTGGTGAAAATGAATAACCAACGATATCTAGCTTCACCATATAAACATCTAAAAATTTGACTAATAAAACATAAAAGCGTATACGATGACAGGGATGAATTGTTCAAAAAAATCTGATATTGGTATGATTGTTGGAAGTTTAATGTCTGTCTCCTGATACACCATGAAGTAACCTAAAAATAGGTCCAATGGAGATGGTACTACTACTTTCAGGAGGATCAAACTGAGGAGGGACAACGTTCATGTGAATAACAGACTGTAGTTTCAGTGAAGCCATTATGGTGCATAGTCATAATATGTGTGTATCTATATTGAGGCAGTTGTTTGCTTTACACTGTCTACAGTTCATAATTTACCCACCTTTTTTATTTCCCCCTACATTACTTATAATGTAACACAATATAATGAAATACAGTCATAGATGTAGGCAGCGCTGCACCTAAACTGCATGTGAATCCTGACGTTGAAAGTCTTTCACTTGCTCTGCATCTTTTTTGAAGCGAGCTCCGCCTCCCTGAAACCTCGTTCTCCACTAGTGTGACAATACAAACCCCAATGGATGCAGAGTGTGTTACAGTTTCACCTGTGGCGAATCTCTTCTTGACCAGGGACATGCGGTAGCGACTGCCCACCAGCTCCAGGTCCATGCCCGACAGCGAGGCCCCGGAGCCCACAAACTGAACAGCCAGGCTGGGCGGGGGGCCGCGGGGAACCTCCAGGCACTGCCAGCTGGCACACAGGGTCCCTGAGCCTAGGGACGGCCACACAGACGGGCATGAGCATGGATACGAAACTGAGTTTAGCTCACAGCAACACAAAGGTGCACTTAAAGGGTAACTTCGGTATTTTTCAACCTGGACCCTATTTTTGTTTACGTGACTGATGGGAACAAGAATTTTTGAAATTGGTCCAGTATTGAGCGAGTGTGTAGCTGTTAGCGCTTAGCTTAGCGTTACATTGCAGCCAGATTTGGCTGCAATGTAACGCTTCGGGGCAAGTGCGAACCTACATGTATGTCCTCTAAAAGCGTTTTTTTTGCCACTGACAGGCTCCGATTGTTCTAAGTGTCTGACAGGATCCCGACAGAGAAATAAAATGTTTTTCTTTCATGAGGAGTGAGACCTCTTGTTGCAGCTATAGACCTTTGTTGGATAGGGACACGCTGTTGTGGCTAGTTGTGCTACAAGTGGATGCTAACACAATAACAACAGATCGGATCAAGTGAAAGGCCATGAGAAAATAGGGTCCAGGTTGAAAAATACCAAAGTTACCCTTTAAAGGTGCCGCGTAGCCTTTTAAAAACAATAAATCATTAGCACATTCAGTTTGAGACACTGGTATAGTGACCATCACTGAGAAGACTGGCAGCTTCTACACTGCATTTTACATTGTGCACCATCAGGTCGGATTTCCTGGGAAATCCAATGGATTGCTTTATGGCACAAAGGGGGGGCTTTATGGCACAAAGGGGGCGTTGCTTTATGGCACAACACAGGAATAGGGCGCTGTTTTCCTGCAATAACAGACAGTGGAAGGAGTGACAGGCTGACAGAGAGATCACTTCCAACATGTTTCTCTTCTTCAGTAAAGCAGAAGAGAAAACCTTTGACAGAAGAAACAAAGATCCTCTTTGCAACAGGAATATGTGGTCTTCATTTTAACAACCACTAGCACTAACAATACCAGCACCAGTCTCCCCCTTGGTCATTATAATTAATTAAGCATCTTCAAGTTATTATATCAACTATTTCTGTCAAAGTTTTGTTACAGGATGAGATCACTATTTGAACCAGAACGTTACTGACATTCTTAGAGAAGCGATTCCTAGATAGACAATGTTACAAGGAACCAATGGTTTGGATTGCAGGAGTTGAAGCCTCAGTTCTCTGATACCAGATGTAACAAATACTGCTGAAACATCCTGTATGATGAAGTGCTGGGTAAAGTAATCAATGTAATGTTTCAGGATGGACTACTGCTCCGTTACATCCCTCAAGCTGAGAAATGTCACTTTTCTGACATGAGGGTTTCTGTTTACGAGGCTTCCAGCACAATGAAGTCACTTCTGACTCAACTCAGCAAGACATTATTTATGAAAAGCTGTGCTCCATAACATTTTAGCAATAAGGAAACAGGAGGCGTTGAGGAAAACAGTGTCTGGGATGGGGCAGGGAGGAGTTATGTAACCTTTCAGTGCTTTGTCATTGGCTCATAACAGACAGAGGTCGTCTAACTATAGACGTTTTCAGCCTTTAATATCCCTTAAACTTGCCACCTAACACTACAGGCTATGAAATAAATAGCTCTTTTGTCTGTTCCCCAACCATGCAGCCTCAGAGGTAATAATATATCATTAGTTATAAAAAAAATGTCAGTGCTGGACGCAGTGCATTCCTGGATGCAGGAAACATCCAATTCACACAGAAAGGGTCCAAAAGTGCATCTCAGAGACCAATTTGTTTTTAACCAAGACCACTTTTATTTAAGGGCTATGTAAAAATACATGGGAGAGTTGCTGCTATTCTATGCAGTGGCTCCTCTGTGTATCATTATGGTCATGATACATAAGCAATATTGCCTCCAGCAGGGGCGGACATTGACAAATGTAAATCCTGCTTGGCAGAAATTCCCATCTACATTACCTCAAAATGTTGCCCAGGGGCCGGTTGCACAAAACACCTTAAGTCTCCTCCTTAAGGTTTCCTTAAAATGTTAACTTACGTATTTGAGGTTTTCTCCTTATCTTGGTCTTATACTTAAGGAATCCCTTCAAGTTCATTAAAGACCTTAGCAACCAAAGTAAGGAAAACAATTTAAGGTACCAGGTTTTCTTCTTTTCTTCCATTTGTTTTTTACTATAGGCCGACTTTGTGAGGCGATAACAGGTGAGATGATAACATGTATCACAAGCGCGAGTGCTAATCAAACTGTCTGGAAACTGTAGAATTTTACTGCTGTAAAATCTCTTTCAATGCAGTAAATTCCTTAACGGTTTTCCTTAACCAAGGAAACATTTTAAGATATTCTGTGCAACACCCTTAAGTAAATCCCTCAGCTAAGGATAAACTAAGCCTTCAGGTTCCTACTTAAAGAGGAACACTTAAGGTGCTTTGTGCAACCGGCCCCAGGTCTTTAGTGTGCAGCAGCACCTCCAGCTCCCTGCTGCTGATGTTAAAGATAATGATAATGAAGATAATCATACGCCTTCAGACAGCTTATGCGAAAGAAGGATGAGGAGCGTCGAGAGATTCCTGCCTCAAGAGCCAGAACACATAACGCTCAATAGCTCCTTTATACAAGTCTGTATTTTTCCTCGAGACGTAATGTAGAGATACGAACCTGCAGACACACACACACACACAGACCAGGTAGACTGATGGTCAGTCATGCAGACAGACAAGCAGGAGTAGCAGAGAAGCAAACGTGTGACAAGAAGATTACTTGAAAGAACGCTTATCTTTCCCAAAACAACTACTAGCAAACATCCGCAACCGTCAAGACTTTAGTTGCACTGGGCAGCTCCAAGGTGTGTATATGAGTGTGTATTTGAGTATGTATATGAGTGTGTATATGAGTGTGTATTTGAGTATGTATATGCGTGTGTATTTGAGTATGTATAAGAGTGTGTATTTGAGTGTGTATTTGAGTAGAACTCTTCCCAGGCTGTTACGGTAATGTCCTCCCAGTCAACTTCCCTTGTTAAATAACACCAAACTAAAGAGCAGACAGGGAGAGTGCAGCAGAGCTCTGACCTTTGCTGTGGTTGGTCGGGGAGAGACTGGGCAGTTTCCACAGCAGCCGCCGTTCTTCAGCATTCCTGGCAAGGTAAATAAAGGGTCAGTGAGGCCCACCCTATCCCTACTTCACTTCTTTTGATTATCCATCTTTCCTTGGTAGTCTCCACCCTCCCTTTGACCTTCTTTCACCCGGTCTTTCTCCTGCTCACAAGCACCCTCCCACATTTTCATATACATAAATAGCCAGTTCATGAAGGATTTTATGTTTGCAGTTAAACATCCAGTGTCTGGTTGGTCTTTGCTGGAAACCCCCCCTCCTCTGACACACTGGAAGTGATGCGTTTTACATTTCCGGCTGCAGCAACAGTGGTTTGTTTGGAATAAATAGAAGAACTGGGTAGTTGGCATGAGCAGCGAAAGCCACCGTGGCTGAACAGACAAAGAAAAGAGCGCCACCTACAGAAACGCAAACTTCATCAACAGAAAATTGCTGGACACACTGTTTGATTGACAGGTGATCTCTGGGAAGAGCAGCAACGAGGCTGAGAGACAAAGATGGAGACAAAATAAAAGACAACATGGCTTTCACAGATTATCACTTTAAAGCTACAATATGCAACTTTACAATGTGTTCCTGCCTAAAATCCCCTGTGAACATTAAGTCTTTTTTTTAGTGCAGTTGCCCACTGCGTTCACAGCTTCGTCAGCGCCTGGTGGTGGTGGTGGCTTTATGGATGCCGGCTACCACAGCCTCAGGCTAGATACCGTTTCAAAGCAGCTCATCAAGATGAGTGACAAGTGACCAACTGTGGGGGAAGAGGACAAGACTGGCAACACACTTCCTGCCTCCAGGCGAAAAGCTGCATATTGAGCTTTAAATAAATGAGGGGAAGACTCCTGCTATCTGCCGTTGTAGATCATCGACAGCCTACTAGCAAGGCTTCATTATCCCTCCATCAGTGACACAATGACTCATCCCTACTCACCAGGATGCGGGTGGTTGGCACTGCAGGTCTGTGGCAGTGTGGTCTAAAGGCAGCAGCACCTGGACGGCGGTGAGCTGGGTGGAGGGCGCTGTGGCAGGGCAACAGTGGTAGTCCAGGGACACCCGCGTCACCGTGCCGCTGCGCTGGCACTCCGCCGACAGCAGGAGAGGAGCCCGCGCCGGGTCCTGGGACGACACCTGGGCAGACAACCAAGAAAAAACATGCACAATCAACTTACACAATCATTCTAGTATTAAATCAACTCAATCAATTAAAACACAATAAAGCAATTAAATCTGTTCTTAAATGTGTGTGTTTTTCAAAGGATTTAGATGCTGTATGTCTATCATTGGCCAAAAAATCATTTCACTTTACATTCAGAACTGAGCCCAGCCTATGTGAGGGGAATGCCAGTATGAGAAAGAGAGAAAAGAGTAGCCGGAGAGGACAGACTACATTTATTATTGCAGTGCAGTGACTCAGATAGACACAGATGATGAAATCACCCATCAGAAATCTTATTAGGGCGGCACAAAGGAGTAGAAAATACCGGAGGGGAAGGAGGAATCTCATTTAAACTGAATTGAAGCAGCGTGTAGCGACCTGATACTTCAGCAGCCCCACGTTGTAGTAGGAGGCCTGGGGGTTGAGTTCAGCCTCCCTCTGCAGGTACAGCTGCAGAGCCTGCATGTTGAACCAGAAGTCCCTGGTGTCCGGGTCACTCTGAGATGGATCACTGTAGAGATACAGAGACCGGCTGTTCAAGATTACACACACAGATACGCACAGACTCATCTGCAATCCCCAGAAGCCAGAAGGTGATTGACCTGTAGAGCAGCTTCTGATTTGGCAGGCAGTGATTGACCCTGGAGATGTTGACCAGTCTGAAGCTGAGTACGGGAGCGTTGGGGTTGGCTGTGAAAATCCGGGTGATGCCTGCTGGGAAGGACATGGTCAGGTCCCCCGTGATCTTCACCATACAGCTGGAGAGGGGAGCGAACACACACACACACACACAAAGTCATTTTATGTTTCATTCATTTTAATCCCACTAGTTGTTACTGTCACCAAGCATTATTAGCTTCATACTGACCTGTTATGCTGTCCACCCTGGAAGTAGGCGCTGATATACTCTGTTATGGCTGCGGCCACTGGCCAGGCCTCCTGGGTGCTGAGAGAAATAGGGCTTGGACCTCGCGACAGGTGCACTGTGGGTAATGTAAGCAATAGCAAGTATAACACACAAATAACAGCTATCACAGCACAAGCATAAGTTACCTGAGGGTTAAAACATGAGTTGTGGCTTACGGTGTCGTTGAGGGTGCTCCTGGTGCTGGTAGGGCAACGGTGAGACTTGTCCTGTCCTGCCAGGGCTGGGTGCTCGGTTCTGGCCCCCCCACTCACTGTCCCTAGTCTGAGGCCCCCACTCACTGGGGCTGGAGGAGGAGGAGGAGGTGAGGGGAGGGCTGGGCTCCGGCAGGGGGGAGGAGCACAGTGACCTGGACTGAGACACACAGGGAGAGAACACCATTTTCACCTCAGGGCTGAAGTCAAGACCATCTCAGTCTAACTGGAGATGAAGTCAAGACCATCTCAGTCTAACTGGAGATGAGGTCAAGACCATCTCAGTCTAACTGGAGATGAGGTCAAGACCATCTCAGTCTAACTGGAGATGAGGTCAAGACCATCTCAGTCTAACTGGAGATGAGGTCAAGACCGTCTCAGTCTAACTGGAGATGAGGTCAATACATCTCAGTCTAACTGGAGATGAAGTCAAGACCATCTCAGTCTAACTGGAGATGAGGTCAAGACCATCTCAGTCTAACTGGAGATGAGGTCAAGACCATCTCAGTCTAACTGGAGATGAAGTCAAGACCATCTCAGTCTAACTGGAGATGAGGTCAAGACCATCTCAGTCTAACTGGAGATGAGGTCAAGACCGTCTCAGTCTACCACCATCAAGACCGGTTGTAGAAGAAGCTATAGCAGCGGTTCATTTCACTTCCAACCGGACAGCACTTCGATGACACAATTGGGAGGCTTTTTGAACCAATAGATTCATTTGTCCTGCCTCGGTTGTTAGCGACC
>CABFOS010103645.1:0-18307 GCA_900660315.1 Diretmoides pauciradiatus
GTTTGTACTGACCACCGACAACCAATTTGGCTTTAAAAGGAAACATGGCACCGATATGTGCATTTATGCACTAAAAGAAATCATTGACAAATACAGAAGCCAAAGCTCAACCATTTTTATGTGTTTTATTGACGCCTCTAAGGCATTTGACAGGATTAATCATGAAAAATTATTTATGAAATTGATGTCCAGAGGTGTCCCCAGGTATATAGTTAGAATACTGGTGTTCTGGTATGCTAATCAGAAAATGCAAGTAAAATGGGGGAATGCTATATCTGCCACGTTCTCTGTTAGCAATGGTGTGCGTCAAGGAGGTATTTTGTCTCCCATTTTATTTAATGTATATATGGATGATCTATCCAAACAATTGAATATGTGTAACACAGGCTGTCTGATTGGGAATGTGCTTATCAACCATCTTATGTATGCAGATGACCTGGTTATCTTTAGCCCTTATAGTGCGGGGCTGCAGCAATTATTGAGGGTGTGCTCCCACTATGGTGAAGAGTACGACATTAAGTACAATGCAAGGAAGAGCCTGGTAATGATAGCAAGAACAAGAGAGGACAGGAATCTAGTTTTCCTGTCTTTGACCTCTGTGATTCTCCTCTTATAACTTGCCAGGAAATCAAATACCTGGGACATGTCTTTACTGATGACTTTAACGATGATAGGGATATCTACAGACAATGTCGAAGGCTATATGCCCAGGCTAACATGCTCATTCGCAAGTTCAGTATGTGCTCTGCCCAGGTCAAGTGTGCATTATTTAAAGCTTTTTATACACGTATACGGCCTACCTCTGGTGTTCCTACAAGAAAAGCAGCTTACAGAAGCTAAAGGTGGCCTATAATGCAGCCATGAGGCTGCTGCTCCAGGTCCCTAGATGGCATAGTGCCAGCCAACTCTTTGTGTTTAATGGCGTGCCCACATGTGAGGCCCTCCTAAGGCACTCTATGTATGGCTTTAAGTGCCGCATGGATGAGTCAGTAAACATCATCATTGAGGTCTTAAGTAAACCAAGTATGAGCTGTATGAGATACAAGTCCAGACTCAGAAAGCATTGGAGTGTGAGTCTTTTTATGATTTAATATTTGTGATGTTCTTACATTTGTCCTCTGTAGTGTCTGTCTTGAGTATGCTCTGTAGTGTATATTTGTGTCTGTTATGTATATGTGTTACTCTATGGACCCACTGGCGTGTCTGCAATAAAAGTTGAATTGAATTGAATTGATATATGATACTTCCGGGCGTAAAACTGGCATCCGGTCAGTAGGGATGGGGATCGAGATCCAAATTTCTCAAAACCCGATAATAAGGCTTTCGCTTAACGATACTGCTATCGAGTCTAGCGGGTCCTATAACGTAAAGTTATATCGCGACTCAAGTCATTTAAATCAAATCACTGGTGCAAAAACATACATCGATTGTCTAATAAAGTTTTTGAACTCAATTGAATTGTCCGTTAAACTAAACGAAGAAGAATTGAATTGTGTCTCGCCCTCAGTCGCTTCATTTCTCATTTGGTTGCTAGGACGCTGAACGTGCAAAGTGGTCTAAGACTCGGCAACATTTTAGTAAAGCTGAAGATCAGGAGGAAGAGAAACGACATTTATGTTCAAGATTAATTTATTGTCAGGACGTCCTGTCGTCACGGCAACGTCCCGTTAGTTAAAACTAGTAATCCACTGTTGAAATCCACCTTGAACTCGTCAGGATGAGAAATAGTTAAACCAGGTTACATAAGGTTTCATTATGTTGTGTTCAAGGTCTGTCAGTAAAATGAGTGTTAGGCGAATGTAAATAAAACATCATTATGATGTGTTCAAGTGTAACATTAAAATTGGAAAATGTAGCTTTTGGCGAGAAATTACAGTTGTTTGGACCAAATAATAGAAAAGTATCAATAAAGACTCGGATCGTTAAGGAGTCTCGATAATGGATCAATATCAATAAAAATTAATGATCCCCATCCCTACCGGTCAGCACCGCATGCTACGCGGTAAATATGAAATCTAGGCTTAGTTTACCTACACAGTTGAGGCAACAATTACTACGTTTACATGCACCGTATGAAATTCTCCAGCAAGATGTTAACAGATGTTAACTATCAGAGAGACTTTTACAAACAAAGAGAATGTATCAAAATTGTCCATCTCTTCTGAGAACACAGACAGTGATGTAGACAGCGAAAAGAGGAGGAAAAACTAAACATTTACATTTTATTCTGTGTGTTGCATGGATTTTGAACTGTTCATCTCAGAACGAAGGGTTAGATCGTCGGCTGCCTGGCGATTGGTCGAAATTTTTCCACCCATTTTTTTCTACCCAATTTTTCCACCCACCGTGTGACATCAAGCTGATTTGGTGTTTTTATTGAAGAAAGAAAGATATGTGGCTCCCTTTGTTCAGGAGATTATGGCCAATTAGCCACTGTTTACAAGTTTATAACTTCATAATAAATTAAAAGAAACGTTATGTTTTGCATGTCTTTTGTTCCCCACTGTACCAAAATCGTACTGAACCGTAACTTAAAGGTGCTGTCTCCGCTGGTTCATTTATGGCAAAATTTTAAAATTCTGCATATATCTGGAAAGTATTCGACAGTAATCAGTGACATAAGATATTTGACACATCAATGACGTAATTTGAGCATCTGTGTGAGGAGCAGGGGCCCAAAATGCCTTTGATTGGACGACACATCTGTTTAAAATGGTTGTTGTCTCTGCAGTGCATGTTGTGGAGGCGTGGTTTCGGGGGCCATCTCTGTTTGGGGAAGGTGTGAACCGGTCCATGGCGCAAAAAAAGGTTGGGGACCGCTGGCTTAGACCGTTGGTGCATTCAAAACATTTTCTAAGTGCTGCTGAAGAGGCAGCCGGCGGAGACAGCACCTTTAGTATCTATCAGTATACATAATATTCTTTTTTCATTCTCTCTATGAAAAGGAACAAGAACTGTTTTCTGAGCTGGAATGTGAAGCAGCAGCAGGAGCACATTGAGGCAGAGGAGTGGACATGTGTGAAGAATATAAAGGACCCCCAGAAACATACTCAGGAAGAAGTCAGAATAGAAATGTGCAATAACACAAGAGAAACATTACCCTGATGAGACACTGTAACCAGAACATGAATTAAGTATTCTTTATGATGAGGGCATATGATGTGTCCTGATGCGTGTTCTTATGATTTAACAAAATGGCCATAAATTTGAGTAGATTATGTTTGTTTGATGTTGTTAAATGCTGTAATTGTATTATTGTCAGAATTGAAAGTGACGTGCCAGCAGTTTAGCCACTAGATGGCAATATTGAAAATTGAAGAGTTGAAATGTTTTGTTTTGTTTAAAGCACATTATATTGTTACTATGGTGTGCATTTATACCTCATTGAACTACAGTATATGATATGTTAAGTGGCTCTAAAAACAAGTCCATGTAGGGGAGACAAAGGACATTTTCTCAGACATTATTCATCTCTGCTAAAGGTATCTTTCCTATTGATAAACACTGTGGTAAGTTTTCTCAACAGTTATGGTCACCCATTAGTGTGCTGTCTGTCATACAAACCCCAAGCCAGTATTTCCTATGACATACATCCCCCGGAAATGTCTCCTCTCACAGAGGAGTGTATGGTATGGATGTTTATAAAGAATGAATATGTGCAAGAATGTGCACCTGCGTCAGGTCCAACACTCCACAGGTTTTGTGAGAACCTTTAAGAAACCAAAGTGCAATCAGTTATTTATCTAGCCAGCAGGGACCAGCATGGATATTGTGGGTGTTTATCTGTCCAAGGCTCTTTATCTGTCCAAACTCCTTTCATGCTGTTACCAAATGACCAGCTGACCACTGTTTTTTAATTTAACATTATGTTGTATTTCTTCAGCAGTGTAACCCTGATACTTTTTTTATAAATAAATGTATGAGTAACTGATGTTTAGAGCTTGTCATGCTTGGATTCTGTCTGATGTGAAGTCCATTTTACTCCTGCTGGGAACTCAGAGCTTCAGACTTCACTACATCTACTAAGAAGCTAAGTTCATTGCACAGTGTTTCATGTCTGTAGGCCATGCGGATCTGTGCTACGTTGGTCCGACGGATATCATTCCCCTCAGGTCCATCTTTCAAGTAGTTCACTCCTAAGAAGTGCTTCTTATCCTGTGAATCAAGAGTAAAATAAGTCACCACATGGTAGCACATTCTGAATTTCTGGCAGACAGATGACATTGGCTCCTAGCTGATGAAATTCTGTGGAATTATAGAGGTGGAATGGCAGAGAAAATGGAAAGCGTGGGGCTTGAAGATGTTGCTCTACCTGGTGCGATAGGCCACTTTGCAGAACACTGTTCCTGGCTATTTCACACACATCACAGGTGCTGAGCTTCCACAGCTGAGCTGCAATGGCGTACTCCTCCATTAGTGCCTCCTGGAATCATGACGCACAAACAACAGATCAAAATTATTCACACTGCCGAACTTGTACTATAAATATACACAGATATTCTAATAGAGAGCAATGCAGTTTTGAAACACTACCTTTCCATTATGTGTTTACCTTAGTGTAGTGGAACTGCATGGGATCGTCTGTGGACAGGGAGACACACAAACCCTTGTGCAGGAACTCTCTGAGAGGGTTTTTGGAGTATTCCAGGAACAGGCTGTTGTTGCTGAGTGGAGACATTGCAATTGGCACCTGGGCCAGGTAGTACAGGTACTGTAGCACAGGGCTCTGAGGGCACACATGGGTTAAAAATACAGGTCTGACACACACACATTAACACTTACAGAGACAGAGACGGACACACATACACCCAGACACAGCAAAGTGAACTTGATCTCAGGATCTCTGGACAGGATCTCTTTACATAAACCCCACTGACTGCAGTAGAATTCAAACGTATGATGATAAATCAAAAAGCATAAATGCCTGATGAAGGTCATACTGACCGAAATGTTGATTTAATAAAGTAATATAGAGAGTGAGACAGTGTGCGGGAGCTTTTTTTGATTTATATGCAACTTGGGGTGGCGCCTTTCTCCCACGCACCTGTTGTCTTTGGGTGTGCTGAGATCTTTCCACATTTTTGATAACAGTATGATGATAAAAATGCATCTAAAACTGGGGTTTCAAATGTTTTCATGGTTTCAATGTCATGGAGCCGCCCCCTATCAAGGAGTTTAGTTCCAAAGCCAACACTATGTGTATGTGGAGGTGAGCTCAACTATATCTAGTTGGTACCTCTAAACCTCCTGTACCAGCTCAGAGTCAGGCCCCAGCTGCTTTTTTGGGCTGTGTCTGTACCATCTGATGCATCCTTGATTAGTAAGTAAATGTACAGGATCTTTATCTGTCCTCAATGTCTAGTCTTCTTTTGTTTTGGAATTGCATTTTGACGGTTAGATATTGTGTCAAGCAGGCCGCTCGGGTAGTGTAGCGGTATATTCCGCTGTCTACCAACCCTGAGGTCGCTGGTTCGATCCTTGGGGTTGCCCACCGGCTTGGCCGAGCGTTCCTACAGGCACAATTGGCCGTGTCTGTACGTGGGAAGCCGGACGAGGGGATTAGTCCTGGTCGCTGCACTAGCGCCTCCTACTGGTCCGTTGGGGCGCCTGTTCGGTGGGGAGTGGAACTGGGAGGTAAAACGTGTCCCTCCGCACGCGCTACGCCCTCCCGTGAAACTCCTCGCTGACTGGTGGAAAGAAGCGGCTGATGACTTCACATGTGTCAGAGGAGGCGTGTGCTAGTCCACACCCTCCCCAGACCGACAGAGGGGGGTGGTGCAGTGACTGGGACCGCTTAGGCAGGGGAATTGGACACAAGAACACATGAGAACACATGATGACCCAAGTTCTTTGGTTGTTGTTGCAATTCCTAGTGATCGCTGATAGAGGTTGACAAAGGTCATAGATTACTCAATGTCTGGCAGAAAATCCATCAACGTGGACTTTGATGGTACAAAGGACAAATTTGTAGATCAAAGCCATGCGTACCAAGTTTCACAACCAAAGGACACACAAAGATGCAAGAGTTATGGCCTTTTAAAGTTGATTTTGGATTACAGCGCCCACTTAGGCCATCTGGGGTAAACTAAAAGATTCATTTTTGTCCTACACCCAGGCTCAGCATTTTGGTGTTTGTACCGGCACGGGTAAACAAAGACATTGAAGGCAATACATCTCTGTGGACGTGTGATATAAGTAACCATGTAGATGCATTTGGAGGCGTTGGGAGCTACCAGGTCAATTTCAATTCATGAATGGATGGGGGGGTCAAAGGGATATTTCTTGCTATTGAAAATCAAATTATTTTGTTGATTGTTTTGCAATTTAAAATATATTACACATTATTGTAATGTACATTATTCATCGTTGATACACTGATAATGCATGACAATGTAGTGTACACCATTAACATTCATGATTTGTGAAACCTGGGGACAGCATCAGAATTACAAGCTTCTATTATTGTGTGAGTGGATCAAAGACGTCAGTTAAAGAATGAAAAGTAAATTACTAAGCAGAGACTGCTGTCTGGAGTACCTTCTTTAAGTTGAGTCCATGTGAGATGTTGTCGACTGTGAGGAATCCAGAGACCAGGTGAGTGATTGAGCCTGCTTCTCCGCAGTGGGGGCGGAACTGGAAGGTGCTCAGGCCGCGCTCTCTAGAGGACACATGAGTACATATTAACCCTGAAAGAAATACCTCCAGGACACTTTTTCTCCTTTGCACTATACAGTTAGTATTCACACGTGATCGGATACCTGCTCTCTTTAACTGTGTTTATTACTGTTTATTAGTGTCTATTAGACTAAGTCTCTTGCCTACCAAACGTTGCCTTCTATCAATTTCACAGCAGGGCACTCTCCTTAAATAAAGTGTACAGTTTGGAGCAGATGGCACCAGCACTTACTTCCTGAGATTGTTGAGGACCATGATGTTTGCATACATATGGAAGATGTAATAGCTGTAGGGAGGGTTCATATCTGCAGTCCATTGTTCTGGCTTTGGGCTCTTGTAGGAGAACATGTGATCACTATGTTTGGACTCATCATCTACACTGTCAAAGCCGGTCACCTGCCAAAACAAAAATAAATCTAACAACTTCTTATTACTGAGAGTGGTTTAGATATGATGAACTTAAAAACAAAAGGATTTACTTACATATTTGAGGAACACGTGAAGTTCTTTGTGGTTCTGTGGGTTAACTGTGGCCTCAAATAGAGGAAGGAATACGTTCTCCAGCATCTTGGCAAAATTTGGCACCAACTTCTTCGACTTGAAAATATCACTGAAACAGTTAAAAATATTATTGCTAATCTTAAATTCCCCCCCCCCCAAAAAAAAATCAAAATTCAAACCAAACTCCTGAAACTGAAAGCTCTAGGTCTCATTCAGGCCGTTGTACTCACTATATTCTGGGTACTTGAATGATCCACCTCATGTTAGGAGAGTGTACTTTGTGGTGGATAAACCACTTAGACAGGCTGTCCCACTCATCTGGAGAGCGTCCATAGATGGATAGGCGAGGCTCTGCATGCTGGTACTTACTCTCCTCCAGATCATGGGCCACTTCCTGTTACAAGTAAGAAGAGAAGGAGCTTAGGATAACCACTTACTCAACCTTGGACACAAAGTTTTAAATATTTAGATGGCAGTTGCTGTTTTGCTTGTACTGAAGTCAAAAGGTAATTAATATAATAATGATTATTTTGTACCTTTATAATGCGAGCAAAATACTCTCCATTAATGAGGTTGTCTGTTTTCAGGTAGATTTCTCTGAGTTCGCTGGCTCCCACTGGGTTATACTTCGAATTGAACTTGTCAAACCGGTGGAAAGTTTGTCTCCCCTGTAAAGTTTATACAGGCACAGTACATTACAGTGAAACCACTTCGGTGAATCATGAATCATGGATTGTATGCTATCCATATGTAAAGTAAAATATGACTCTTTTCACATTTTAGGTAATTTCTTTCATTGCATCTCTATTTTACATTACAAAACACTAGTATTAGTAACAGTATTAATGTTAGGCAAAGCAGGGTTAGCCTGCATACACCTGTAGCGCATTTCAGTTAACGGTTGCCTTCCTCACCACTGAAATCAGGTGAGGGGGATGGGGGATTTGGCCCTCAAAACAAGATGGTGCCAGAGGCCACTTACTGTGAAGGTGGTGGACTCCAACGCATCCAAGGCGACACTCGGTGAGGGAGACACTCACCGAGTGTCGCCTTGGATGCGCTGGAGTCCACCACCTTCACAGTAAGTGGCCTCTGGCACCATCTTGTTTTGTCAGTCTTTCTCCCTCACCAAGAGCACCTCAGATACAAACAGACACACACACACACACGACAGAGCACGCCAGCTCCTTCAGTTTTCATGGATTTGGCTCTATCTGTATCTTGGTCATACATGACATCATGGAAACATTGGCATTGGCCTGATGTTGACAATTTTGACTTGGATGATGATGCTTCATGTAATGGCAAGATAAACATGTAATGGCAGTGAAATGAAGAAAAGAAAATTAGAGATAGGTTAAGTGAGAGTACTTCATAGAACGGCTATACTTCCTATATAATTTTACCTTAACAGGACTATCTACAGATTTCTGATCGCCACATTTTCCCAAAACTGGGAAAAGTAATTTATTTAGTATTGGTTAACTCCCATAGCTTTTTCCTCATATCTGATATAAATATTCATATGAATAAATATGGAACCTAGAATATGCAGAAAAATCACAGCATCTGATGAAAAGTCCACTCTAAAAACAAACAAAAAATACACATCAAAAAAATATTTTCTTACAGCGTGTACATCCAGAGAGTCCACAGTAAGGTCATAGGGGTCCATACTGAGGCTGTGGAACACCTCTTTCAGAGTCATCCTTTGCCCAGCTTTTATCAACACCACGCGGTCTGCCTCAGTCTTGTATGTGGTCTGGATGAAGGTCAGCAGGTGTTTCTGAGACATGCAGGCAGCTGCATGGATATGTGTGTCCACCTGGAGGAAAGAAAGGATGACAATGTTCAGCAGACAAAGCTTTGGGCCATTCTCCTATACCAGTGTCTCAACTGGTGGGTCGCGACCCAAAAGTGGGTCGCAGAGTGAGTGGTCAAAATTTTTTTTTTAAATTATTATTATTTTTAAATGCAAAAGTATTAAACACCATGTTTTTAAGCTGTAATCTATAAAACATGTTGTATATTTCAAACACAAGAAAACACAACCAAATCAGTTTCGACACTTTTAGGTTGTAGAAAACGGGTTTATACGATCATTTATCAGCCAACAGATGCTTACGTCTTTCCTCACTGTAGACGAATCTTCAAGGAAATCTAATGATTTCCATGGGATGAACATATTTGTTTATTTTAGGTTAAAAATCTCATGATTGTCATTGTATGTGTGTTTACTAGCCCATTTTTGAGAAATACATTTGCTTGGTTTGAATCATATAAAAGCGGGTCACGACTTAATGACCATGGGAAAATGTGGGTCCCAAGACCAGACCAGTTGAGAACCACTGTCCTATACTACATATATTGAGATCCGGATCATACTTACCTTCCTAACATTGTAGAAGTCTCTATGAGGCACACCTTTCAGTTCCTTTAGCTCGGCCATCTCATTGAGCATCTCATGAAGGTTGAACTTTGAACCCAAGAAGTTTAGTCGTCTGTGACAATATGTCTTCCTGAAAAACAGAGTGGACCTGAGTTTTTCTGCTAAGTAAACCTGCCAAGTATAATAAAGGTAAGTAGCACCAGAAAGTTTTAGTGGAGTATAGTGGAGATGTTGTTGTGGCGACTCACGTTGGTCCATCTGCAATCATGGCCAGCACATAGCTGAGGTCTATGGAAAAGGTCTCTAAATCAGGGTAGGGAAGGTTGCAGGGCTGGTTCTCTCTCAGAGCCTCAGCATTGGCATATACATACACTATTCCATCCTTCATCTTCAGTTCATAGCTCAGGTTCTCTGGGATGTTCTCCATGCTGTAAGGATCCTCCCCCGCCCTTGGACATGGGCAGATATCTGTAGACCCACAATATACGTCTGTCATTGTCAGATACACCAGGAATGCACCTCAGTGATAGTGTATATTTCTTTGTAGAATGTCCCTTTCATACCTGGTAGAACCTCATCTTCCTCCGTCCATCTCACGTTCTCAGCACTGCGAAGGAACTGTGCTGTGGTTCGACAGAATCTGTGATAGGCTAATTTTGAATATTTCTCACGAATAAATAGAGCCTTAAGAAGACTTTTGGCAGCCTGTTCATAGTCTTCCACCGTGATCTGAATGGAGAATGGGGATGACAGAAAGGAATCATGACAAATGTCTTATCTGAGCTTATTATATTGTAAGTATGCAAACAAGTATGTCAAATGTATGTACAATTATTCAGTATTGCGAATACACATATACAGCGGTGAAAACATTCCGTTCTCTGTTCTATGTTTGAATGGAAATGTAAAGTTGGCATATACAGTATATCCCCATAACGTTGGTGCTGGATTGTACTAGCAGACCATTCCACTCTTACAGTCACACCAATTAATCCTCCTCTTCATAGCACTTACTCCTGCACAGTAATCTCCACTGATAGTGACCCTCTGGTATTCAGGGCAGCTTTCTAGCACAGAAGAGCAGGTGGAGCTGGGGGACAGGAACGGGGTCCAATCTGCATTCATTGGTATCTGCAGGGACATTGACTGGGAACGGATCATCTTTAAACTCTTCTTTCTGGAAAATTTGCATTATAAGTGAGATTTCATTCCGTATTCCTGAGGTTAACCAAAGCCATGAAGCTATTTTATAGCCAGTGTGTATTCTGTTTGTCTTATGATCATTTGTGACATTGATCTAACTCAGTGGTTCTCAACGGGTCTGGCCTTGGGTCCCACATTTTCCCATGGTCATTAAGTCGCGACCCAATTTTATATAATTCAAACCAAGAAAATGTATTTGTCATAACTTTTTTAACATAAAATAAAACCAATATTTTATCCCTGTATTCAGAGCACATTACTCTAGCAATAACAAATGGATCCTGATTAATAAACTGATGAGTATGAACATCACAACTGCTGCTGATCCTGGTGAATATGAATATAATGAACATCATAACTGCATAACTGTGTCTACACACATAATATGATCATCTATCTGAGTAGTCCTACTAAACGGACTGTTTTCAGGTATTTGGGGAAGATAATGAGATAGTTGGGGATGTGCTTTACTCCTGATAAGAGTTTCAAAGTCTGGGTACTTTTGCATTCAAAAAAATAAATGAAAAGTTGTTTTTTGACCACTCACTCCGTGACCCATTCAAAATGAGTCTGCGACCCACTTTTGGGTCGCGACCCACCAGTTGAGAAACATTGATCTAACTGACGAGAATGTGGTTTAGAGCCAGATGGAGAGGGGGGCCTACCTCTTGGCACTCTCCTCTGACTGTTGCTCTGCCAGCTCCTTGAGCAGCTCATGCTCCTTGGCTTGCTGGAGGCCAATGGGGCAGTCCTCAGGCACGGTGAACATGGACAAGGCATCTTTGTTGTCCTCCTCCTTCAGCGCTGATGCATATACCTTCTCTGCCAGAAGTCGCACCTCCTCATCGGCCTCACTTAGGATGACCCTAGGGAACTGGCGAGGCATGTCTGCAAGAATGCAGAAGCTACAGTAAAATGACAGTGTTATGTAATCATGGGTTCGTCATTTGTCTTCATTGCTAGAAGCCCTCTGGCACATTTTTATTTTGAAACAGAGAAACACTTCAACTTCCTGGATTACTGTTTTTGTTTATTAATCTTGCTTTTATATTTTAGCTGTTTTTATTGATTTTGCTGTTGATTTTATGTTGTAAAGCATTTGATGATAATGATTATTGTTGTTGTTGTTGTTGTTGTTGTTAGTGTTGTTATTATCATTATTATAATAATTAAATGAGGTATGTCTCTAAATGTTTTCAGCTATTTTTAGCTGCCTCAGTCTTGGAAACATGGCAACTAATATTCAGCCAGCAGTCATTCTTGATTCTAGTCGCACTCTGAGAAACAAGTCCAAAGAGTCCAGTCTTGTTTCTATTTTTTAGGAAACATATAGAATCAGGTCATTCCTTTTCTGACATGGCTGACATGGTCATTCATGCCTTTATTAGACCTTGTATTGTATTGTAACATTGTCTCGAAAACTGTCTCGTCTTGGTTCAGAATATAGCAGTTGGCTTTTAACAAGAACTAAGATGGCTGTTCATGTAACTCCCGTTTTAACCAGTCTACAGTGCCTGCCAGTTGATTTTATAATTGATTTTCAGATTTTAAAACAATAAATATCTTAGCTCCATCTTACATTATAGAGCTTTTGTCTCCTTGTGTACAAAAGTGTGGTCTTACAGTAACAGCAGCAACAAATCTATTCTGACTGTTCCCAGCTGTAGATTAACGTCAAAAGTGATCTCTAACAAACTTTACTGGTTCATTTCACAACACGCTTATAGACCCCTGGCCTTAGATGTGATATGGAGGGCCGACATCCCAGATCTGGACCCAGAGTTTGATTGGGATGAAGTCTGGTCCAACATACTACTAACTTCTAGGAACCCTGACCACCAGCACATACATTATAATTCCACGCATAGAGTTTACCTTACACCCAGGAGGCTTTGTTTAATTAAAGCAATTGCTGATCCAAACTTGCACTTTATGTGACACGAAGGCTGATGCTACTTATTTACATATGTTGTGGGAATGTCTGTCAGTCGTCAGATTCTGGGAGATGGTTGCCTCTGATTGTGCCATTTGTTAAATAAATAAAAATTTGATCACAAAAATAAAAGTGATCTCTAACCTCTGGAACAAGAATTAGAGTAGCTAATTTAATCTTAATTTTATTTTTATCTCTGAAAAATATTTGTTATAAAATGTAATTTAACTGTTAATGTATTAATTTAGCAGTGTTATTGTTTGTGTTTGAAACTTCAATCTGGTCATTCTGTAATTTATTGTTCAATTGGACCTTTCTTTATTTTCTGTTGTTTCTATTTCCTGTATTGTTCTTTCTTTGCTGTATTTTTAACTGTTTATGTAAAGTCTATGTCTATGTAAAGCACTTTGTTTTGAAAGGTGCTATACAAATAGTTATTTATATGATTGTAATGAGGCTTGGCGCTTGGCTGTGACATAACATCCATGGGACTAGTGTTCAGATTTCTAACACACATAAGTTACCCGCATTTTGTTTTTGTCTTGTACTGGTATGAAAGTCACTTCTGTCTAACGTCTCTCTAATGTCTAATTTTTCCCAGATTCATGACACAATTGTAGAAATGCAAACCGTGTAACTTCTATTTACTTTATGTCTAGTCACAGTCTAGTAAACGGGACAGCAGTAGTTTTTATCAATATTTTAGCTGTAAACAAGACTTACTGTACTGTAGGTTTAGTCACACACTCCAGTCCAGTTGTTCACTAGGCCCTCAGACACACAGTAGCTATCCTAAACAGGGAAGTATCTCTATCTCTGCAAGGAGACCACTTGACTGAACTGAGAGGCGCTGTGTTGATATCCTCAATGATATAGAATACAATCTGCGTCATTGGAGCACTGGAGCAACAGTAGAGAAAGGTCCTTCTCGTGTCATCTGTGATTGAGTAATGCCAATTTTCCATTCTCATTAATTTCCATTGTATTCATTGCCAAGGTCCTTCCAGGAAGGCTATCATGCCATACACATAACACTGCCCTAATAACAGCTGTGTATATCAATAACAGTATGAAAAATGATAGGCTCTCCTTAAAGCTGCATTGATCTAGAAATGGTTCCTATGAATTATTAACCATCACCCCCACACCCACCATACATTCTCTGAAATAATGTTCTTCCCTTTCTCACACACTAACAGAGAGAGAGAGAGAGAGAGAGAGAGAGAGAGAGAGAGAGAGAGACAGACACATACACAAACAAGTGATAATTACTGTCATACCACACAAAGAAATATTTCTCACAAATCAGTTTTTAGACACATGCACATTCTCCCATTGTAGTCCATGCCTTCATGGAGGTAGATGAGGATCTTATTGTGTCAATTGTTATAAAATGTATTGTACTATTTATACAGTCTGTTGTAAGCCAACCCGGGTGTGAAGCAATGCATCTATATAACAGTAATGCTAAGAATCATTGGCACCCTGAAAATAACAACTGGCCCAAGCCTGGCCCCCTTCTTTCTGTGTGAGTATCAGCACTGCATGAAGGTTTGTTGACTAGCAGGACCTAGCATGCACTAATTTAATACTTCATTGGTATTATTAGGGTTCTATTAAATCCATTAGTAAATCAAGCTACTGAGCGATAGGCACAATTCTGCCTTCACAAGCACAATCCAGACATTTCACATCAATTGGTGCGATTTTAAGATGAGCTCCCTAACAAAAGGAAAGTGACGTGAATGAATTCATATTTGAGAAGCTAACTATGAAATTTCCTGAATCTATAAAAATAGTTTAGACATGTAAAGAGAGTCAGTTATGAACTTATGAACACAAACAAGAAGCAGGGACTGTAAGATTGCATTTTGGGTGGCAAAGTCTTCATGGAGAGGTTCCATAGTTAACAACAGACTATATTTGTGAAGAGTATTTACAGAAACATCCAATGGGTGGCGATATTGGCTAAAATCGAAACAAGAATTACCTAGCCTAGAATTCCTACAGCTATTTGTAACTTGTGAAGGTAGAGGAAGGGTTAATATTGACCTCGACATAAACTGAATGTGTGTGCTATCATCATTTTACAGGGACTGGAAGAAAATTAATTACAGGGTAAGGTAAAAGTGATTCAGGTTTAAAAAAGATAAACACAGAATGATTCATTTCTGAAACTTAAATTAATTAATTCTGTTTAGTTATATTCGTTATTTATCGTGAATTTCAGGTCGAACACTGTCAGGAATTAGACCAGTAAACACACAGGCTCTCCTGCTGACAGACTGTGATGGTTGATAAGTTAAATCTTGCAATACTGCAGGTCCTAGGATCACTTCAACTGTTCAGGATGTGTATAAAATCCCTTACCTTCTGAGCAAAAGTCTCAACCTTAATTCTTCTCTGGATTAAGCAGGCGTCTCTTTTCCTTTGAATTTAAACAGCCCTGTTGGTTGTCACCACAACCATAGTCAAGGTGGGGACAACTTTGGAATGCCTTTTAACCATGACGCAAATACAAGGCTGACCTGTTGGGGGGGGCTTCAACTTTGGAAAACACCAGAATAATATAAAAACTAGAAGGCCATCAGCATTGTTGTTACACCAAAAGACATCATTCATACTGTATCACTTCAATTTTAAGTTAAACTGATTTCTTGACCCTGAAAACATAGCTGCAGGTTTCATGGTTAAACAACGATAACAGTGTAATTGTAGAAATCACAGATTAGAATCCCCAGACAAACTAATGGGTAAAAACATAACCTCCTTAGTGGAGGCAATGATGTGAACTTAGTTTTTCTGTTTCTTTTCTTAATTCCATCTCAGTTAATTTGTCCAGAAATGTAGTGTGTTAATGAATGATAGTGGTTTAGGGTAGAGGTGAAGGTCTTAACCATTTGAATTCCAAATGAATTAGTATATTATACATTTCATTCATTACCATATTCAGTAAGTCTGTGTCTGTGGTTATGTTTTTTGTTTTGTTTTGTTTTTTATTCATTTGTTGGATTCTTTCCCCTTTTTCGTCCAAATTATATGGCCAATTCCTCCTATCTAATCGGTCCCAGTCGCTGCTCCACCCCTTCTGTCAGTCTGGGGAGGGTGTAGACTAGCACACGCCTCCTCCGACACATGTGAAGTCAGCCAGCCGCTTCTTTCCACCAGTCAGCGAGGAGTTTCGCACGAGGAGTTTCGCACGTGGAGTTTGGCACGAGGAGTTTTGCGCGAGTTTCGCACGCGTGACGCCTGCGGAGGAACACGTTATACCCTCCAGTTGACCAGTAGGAGGTACTGGTGCAGCAACCAGCGACCAGGACAAATCCCCTCGTCCGGCTTCCCCACCCACAGCCAATTGTGTCTGTGGGGACAAGCCAGAAGGAACCCCAAGGATCGAACCAGCGAACTCAGGGTTGGTAGACAGTGGAATATACCGCTACACTACCCGAGCTGCTCTAAAAAATGGTCAATGAATGCTAATCATTTTTTTCTTCCTAAAAATCTAAATTGTATCGGCCTTCAAAAATCCATAATCAGTTGATCTCATTTACCCTCTGTTATAAATGAGAGCCTTAATCACAGTAACCCAATCTCCGTCATATGGATTCCCTATCCAGAGGCCTCATTTTCTCTCCATGACACATTACACTGTGTAAGCTTGCTGCCCACTGTAAATCAGACTCAGACTCCTTTCTGAGGATCATGTGCCTTGAACTAGAGCTGATATGCATCCAATAGATCTGCAATAAATTGACTTGAAACGGGTGTCAGCCACTGGGCCTATTGTCTTATATTACACTATGCCTCTCTTATCTCTCCTCTTACCTTCAGGGCTGCTCTTAGCCATCTTTAGAGACGCTGTCTTCTCAGAGGGAATCTCTGTTGGGATCAGTGAAGCTCTGTACAGTTCGCTGGTTAGAGACTCACTGCATAGATCTGGGTCAGACCCAGTCAATCTCTGAGCCTGTACACCACCACAGTTTTATTTTCCTGACTGTCCATATCTCTCTATTTTAAGGAGCCAATGGCAACATGTTGACATGGGAATATGTCAAAACTGGCTGTCAACAAAGAGAGGGCCCTTAGAGTAGCCAAGTATGCTCTCTCTCTCTCTCTCTCTCTCTCTCTCTCTCTCTCTCTCACTCTCTCTCTTCTCTCTCTCGGAGAGCACGGTGTCTCTCTTGCACTTATACAGACACATAGAGGAAAGAGAGAGACTCCTCACCACCTTTGGGGCAGAGGGAATCACATAAACTATGCAGCTGTGATGGTTACCATACACACTCTGAGGCAAACAATGTCTAAGAGCAATGCAGCCATTTGGTCATTTAGTATCACTGCTCTCTATAAATACCATTACAGTGATCCAAACTGATGCACTACAGTAGATGCAATAATCCTGGTCCTAAGTTAGGACCAGGATTATTGCATCTACTGTAGGACTCCTAACCATGGTTTAGGTGCATAGAGTTAGCACTTGGGGTGCTAAGTATTTGACTGAAGAAGCAACTGCCCCAGCGGTTGCCTCCCCCCTCCCCCCAAAGGGTTGGGTAGGTTACTCACATAATGTGCTATTAAATGTATTCCATTACAGTTATGCTTTAAAAAATGTAATCAGTGAAGTAATCCAAGGAATTACCCAAACTCAGAAATGTATTCTTATTACTTTCAGTTATTGTCAGATTACTTTGTCATATTTGAGATACAGTATAAATGCACTGTACAGATACAAAAAAAGTGAAAAGAGAGTTCAGGAAGTTCAGGGTAATCATTCTGTCTGTAAAACACAGAAATGTCCTTTAGAGTAATTTGATGTATCTACTATTTGGCACTCATCTGAAACAGAGTACATTTTACAGTCTTTCTCTTATTGATCAAAATACCCGGTTTTGGAAACACCAGATGAGATGGCAGAGAAAATCTGCTGTAGCACCACAGAAAGCATTATGAGAAACTAATGTGTGCAACACCAGACAGAGAGACCTTAATGGTGCTCACTCTGCACTGCGCTGATGTGGCTGGGGAATACTTAGGTGTGTGTGTGTGTGTGTGTGTGTGTGTGTGTGTGTGTGTGTGACTTAAGGCACTTTCGGGGACACCCACTAGACTTAAAACAGCTTGTGCAATTGGGGGACAAAAGCCGTGTCCAGAATTGGTAAAATGCTGATTTTTGGGTCAGTGATTAAGGTTAGAGTTAGGGTTAGGTTAAGGTTAGAGTTAGGTTAAGGTTAGGGTTAAGGTTAGGGTTAGGTTAAGGTTAGGGTTAAGGTTAGGGTTAGGTTAAGGTTAGAGTTAGGGTTAGGGTTAGGTTAAGGTTAGGGTTAGGTTAAGATTAGGGTTAAGGTTAGGTTAAGGTTAGGGTTAGGTTAAGGTTAGGGTTAAGGTTAGGTTAAGGTTAGGGTTAAGGTTAGGTTAAGGTTAGGGTTAAGGTTAGGTTAAGGTTAGGGTTAGGTTAAGGTTAGGTGGTTAAGGTTAGGGTTAAGGTTAGGTTAAGGTTAAGGTTAGGGTTAGGTTAAGGTTAGGTTAAGGTTAGGGTTAAGGTTAGGGTTAGGTTAAGGTTAGGGACAAGGTTAGGCAAGTAGCGGTTATGGTTATGGTTAGGGTTA
>CABFOS010103664.1:8857-25372 GCA_900660315.1 Diretmoides pauciradiatus
GTCTCTCTCCCCTCAACCCTCTAGCTTTTTCCATGCAGACTTACACACACACAGACACACACACAAGCACACCAGCACACAAACACAACACATCATACAAACTCAGCCATTTCGCATGACCTTGGACATGGGCATATTGTTGGGCTCACACTCACAGGTAAAACTTCCTTGCCACCCACTCACATAGGACCACTCTCATTGAAAAGTCATTGAAACCATATGTTACCATCCCCTGCCTTCAGGCCGGGTTATACCTGTTCCATATCTATTATGTGGGTCCTTGCAGTAACCATCCCTAAAAACTACATGCACATTACAGTCAGTCTTGCACAATACTACTGGATAAACCCTAATGCTCTTCAACAAGATTTGGCTGCAGAGTAAGAATCTGATTGCCCTCTAGAGGACAGTAAAATAATGCAACATTTCTTCTCCCTACATGCTAGCTGCCAGGTTTACTACACTTATGTTTCTTTATTTTGGATGAGTTTATTCTTGTGCTTAACCCTTTCTCCATCTCTCTGTAGCCCTTTAACTGGCACCAGCCAGGGATGCCTCACAGTAAGAGGAAGCTACTCCAGTCTCTGATGGGGCCCTATGGTCCTCTGAGTGTGTCCTACAATGGGAAGACGTGCATTCTCTTCAAGGCCAAGCGCCTGGCAATCCGCTACAGGAACCATACCTTTATCGACCTGACTGAGAGGGTCTTCAGCCCCAACTCACCTGTGGACACGAAGGGCTCCATCTGCACCAAGGAGAAAGCTACGTAAGTCAAACCAAAATGTGAACAGTCAGAATCCCATTCACTTTTATCACCCAAGTTCAATTGGTGCACAAGGAGTTTGGTTTGGTTAATATCAAGACAGTTACACAATACACAATCTGGGAACCCAGAGGTTCGCCGGCCACTAGTTTTGGCCTATCCGGTCTAGCCAGGATATCCGGCCGCCGATCATTTAGTTTTTAGTTTTTAGTTTTTGCAGTCCTTTTTTATATCAAACTTTTGCCATATCCTGTCGGCAAACAAACTACCGCGTCGCGTCTGCCAAGCGCCAAGACGTTAAACAAAGCAATAACACTGAAAAACAGCCGGTGGATGCCCGGTCCCCAGAAGAGGAAGTCGCTATCCGCGGATCATATTTCGTCCGATTGATTCGCCTAACGTATTTACTTGACAAACGCGATGTGCTAGCTTGCTTGCCGACAGGGTATGGCAAAAGTTTGATATAAAAAATGACCATAAAAGCTTAAAACTAACAGCTAAATGATCGGCGGCCGGAAGAGGAAGTCCGTTCTTCGGATCCGCTGGCAAGACCGGATGACCAGGAACTAGTGCCGGCGACCCCAGGGTTCCGAGATTGCACAATGCAGGACTGACACACTAAGTGCAGGGCAAAACAGACACTACAAGTATACATTCAAGGCCAAAGAATTGTTTCCAGTATGGCAGCATTAACGGTGCAATCCTCCCTTCGGTGGTTTGGGCTGGACTTAGAAATGTCTCAAACGATTAGCAACGCCCCCGCAATCAGGAATGCCACGCCCTCAAAACGCTCTCTCCCTCTCCTGTCTCCCAACTGCCAACTCGTTAACGAGCTCGTTTGATAGACAGCTCGGCCATTCCAATCTTTTGACTTGGTTTGAACTTTGATTGGCTGTTGTTTTTTTCGCTCCTGCCTCTTCCCCAGATTATGCATTTTGTTAATTCATGTGTCAAATGTCTTATTTTATTGATTACTGTCGATTACTGTCGGGATATTATGAGAAAATCAAAATTGTGCCAAAAATCACCTGGGAGGGACCCCACCTTTAACATTATAACAGTGAGGTCTGTAGTAGTGCACCAGCCAGAACATAGGTTAACAGTCATGAGTAGACTGAAGAATATGGGACCGACTTGGCACTATGACATCCAGGGGTGCTCAGTAAGGTATAAAAAAACACAATATATTGCCAGAAAAGCATCAATTTATGCTTTTTGGGCTGAATTGTTTGCACAGCACCACATATCGGGGCGGCAATAGCTCAGTTGGTAGAGCAGTCGCCTGGGAATCGGAGGGTTCCCGGTTCGAGGCTCCTCCCGGTAGTGTGTCGAAGTGTCCTTGAGCAAGACACTGAACCCCTCACTGCTCCCGACGAGCAGGTTGGTGCCTTGCATGGTTGCTGCCGCAGTCGGTGTATGAATGTGAGAGTGAATGGGTGAATGTGAAGTGTATAAATTGTAAAGCGCTTTGGATAAAAGCGCTATACAAATACAGTCCATTTACCATCTATTTACATATTGCCCTGTTTTTTTTTTTAGGGACACCTAGCCTTTTCCCTAAAAAGACCCTATTATAATTTAAGAATGATGAGAATTTCACTGTATTACAGTTATATTACACATTTACATACTTCTGGTTATGTTGTGCCACAGGCTTTCGTTAAGGTTTGGTGATGTGGAGGACTTGAGAGGATTAGTCATCAGGTAAAAGGCACTCTCTTACTTCGAATATTCTCACCCATCAATGTCTCTATAATGCATATCCACCTCAAGATTTTCACTCATGTTGAAGTGTTTGTTTGCATATAAGGGTATAACAGGTGCAGATGTGTGGACTGTGCGTGTAACTCCAGGCTCTCACCCACTAGGCTTCAGATGTCCAACACCTTCTATGAGGCAGCTGGTCAAAACTGGTTTACCCTGGACAGTGTCCACATACACTACAACTGGACCCAGGAGGCTACGTTCAACGCCAGTGAAGTCTATGCTCCTGCCACCTCATCCTACCATTGCCAGCACGTCAGCAGCCTGCACAAATACGACACCCTGCTGGTGCCCAGTTCCCACACTGATACATCGGCTAACTGGCATATCACGTTCACTGATTTCCAGGTACACTGCAGTACATGGGGCTGGGGCTTGGTTGTATAATTCTCCTTGTAATTTCTGTCTTTAACCTTTCCTGATCCCCTCCTGCTTCCTGTGTGTGTACATGTCTATACATATGCCAGCCATTCCCTTTGTGTCTTGCCCGTTTGGCTGTCTGTCAATCAATGTGTTTACTGTCTGTTTGGCGGTGTCTCAACTTGTTTGTACACTGTTTAGCCATCCGCTAGGCTGTCTCCACCTTTCCATCTGTCCATGTCTCTGTCTGGTAACAGTTAGTTGTCCTCCTTAGTTCAGCCTAATCTCATCTTTCCGCCTTCTCTCTGCTCTTCCAGATCCAGGCCTTCAATGTGCAGTCGGACAAGTTTGCATCGGCCAGTGACTGTGCCACCTTCCTGACGCCAGCCATCCTGATGGGCTTGGTGACATCTCTGATCCTGCTCCTGGTCCTAGCCTATGCCTTGCACATGGTGGTCCACCTCAAGCACATTGACCGCTACGAGGAACACAAAGCCACCGTCTATTTCCCCCGTAGTCCAGAGGCCGAGTTGCCCGACAAGAACAGCCTGTGAAGGAAGAGGAGGAGGAGAAGGAGGACGACAGGGGGAGAGAGGGAGAGAGAAAGATTGCGGAAAAGAGAGGCGGAGAGGAAAGTGCAAGTGAATAAAAGAGGAAAAAAGTATCCACAGAAAATTGTTCAACAAAATGACAACATTGCCTGTTCATATGAAAACATCTTAAGTGATAACTACTTAAAGTAAATGACCGTGGTTGGATATTTTTCTTCTCTCCTCATTGACCTGCATCTTGACATCCATTTTTGAATAAGGCTACTGGATGTTCTGTCCTCTCCCCCACAGAGGGTTCATGATCCTAATGTCAAAGGTCACGGACGGTCTCAGGGGCCCTGAAGGACAACAGCATAATCAGGCCTTTACCCCAGCCAGGTGTTAAAAACCACAACAGGCTAGCAACTGTAGCTAATACAGCTAACATCAGATGCTCCTGGTTATACTTATGTATTACATGGCTCACAAGTGTCATATCGCAGGCTTCCATCTCACACATCAAACCTTTCCAGCTTTCATTACAGTGTATTTCGTCCAATACTGCTGCAAGGAATATATACTTCAAACAACCAATTTTATTACTGAAATAGCCGTATTAGCTGCATGCCATGATAAGTTGGTCTATTTGGCTAGCACAGTGTTTCCTAATAATATGGATAACAGATAGTCTTGCATGAGTTGCAGCTTGAAATTATAAGAAGTGGCACAACGTAGCTTGAAAAGCTTTTGAGTGTCGCAGAAAGGAAATATCAGGAACCACTGGTCTAGCATCTGGCTGGAGTGAATGGACCAGCACTACTGGCCCTTCAGAGCCTCTGGGGTCTCTGACCCCACCCCTGAAAAAGACTGCTGCTTGGGACTTACTGTGAAACGGCCTTTTACAGACCAGCCAGAAAAATGGGGTTCTACAAACTAGCACAACACTTGTTAGCTGCGCAAGCACTAACAACAAACTCTCAAAGACTTTACAAGGAACTATGCTGCACAAGATGGCCCGTCTGAGGGCGTAGAAGGAATGTGGGTATTAGGATGGCATGACTCTCTGAGAGTCGAGCGTTTGGACATGGGAGGCCGCGGGTCCTCCAGCCACCACTGGGTTTGACTGCCAAAGTGAAGCTATAAAGGAGTTGCCATAACACATGGTGAAAGACATAGTGAGACAATGTGAACATGAAAGCTAGAAGTTACAGCTATGTATAAAACAAAAACACATACATGTACAGAAGTGTCACTCTGCGGAGGTTTTTTTTATATACAATGTAATCATGAACTACTATTAGGTACAGGACGACTATGCTAATCCTCATAACCAAAAGGATATACAAAGCTGTAGATACATTAAGATCTCTATATGATCATAGCTGTTTACTATCTTCAGATATTGCACAACTAATAAACATAGGTACAAGTAAGACATTGTGCTATGAGGATTGGTGAAAGTATCAATGCATATGAGTTTTTTTTTTACAAAGTATTAACATATTACACTGTCCGTCTATTTGTCTTGAGCTGGGTCGGACAATGTATGGTCCAGTTCCATCTAACTGTAAATTACAGTACAAACTCCTACCATAGAAGGACGATACTATGGAATGCCGTCCACCCACTGGAACTTATAGAGGCCATTATTATTCCAGAAACCACACTAGCAGCAGTAACAGCATCAGTAAGTCATTACTACTGACAAAAACACTCAGCATGACAGTAAATAGATATCTTAACATTCGATATGGCAGTTCTGTCAATCTGTAGCAGTGTGAAATGTGTTCTTTGGTCATAAATGTATTCTACAAACTATGAAACGAGTGGAGGCAGTTTGTCCATGGACCAACTGATGTAGATTGAACAATAAATGGTATTCAGAGGAATTAGTGTGCTGTGTTGATATCTGCTGTCTTGTGGTGCGTACAGCATACAGTAGCACACTGATACAGGATTGGTAAGTTTTCCCTTTGGTAATAATGCTGCTCTTTGCTGAAGCACAATCAAACTGATACCAAAACTAGTTGTATTGTATTGTCTTTGTTTACCATGCATTTCCCAAACTTTTGATCATGTTGTAAATTGTTACTTAACCCCCAGCTCTTCATCCCAGTGCTGAATTCTTCTGCCAGCTCCGTCTGCTCTGTGTGGCCTCTCCTCCTGAGTGCCATCTGCTCTCTCCTCTCACCTCTCTTTGACCTAACTTGTCAGCACCTCTCACTGGGCAGTTTACCTGTCGGCACCTGTCCAGTCACACACCTTCTTATATTCCATAGTCAATCATATAAGGAGATAGTACGACGAGCCATTATCTCGGTCTAAACTTTCCATCTTATTATTCGGAAATTGGATTATAAAGAAGTTATAAAAGCCATTTAAGAAATGTAAAGATAACATAGCATTGGTATTTAATGAAATGGGCTACAAAACCCCAGTGCAAAAGTCTAGCAGATAAAATGTACTTAATGTACTTGTTACATTTACAGCAATTTCAAGGGTATGTTGATATAAGAGAACTTGAATTCTAATTTGTACCTTGGCTGTTAATATGGACACCTTCACAGGCAACATGTTCAGAGGATCTGGAAGTTGTGTGGATATAGTGCACATTGCAATGCAGCTACTCTTTGATTCTTTTAGCTTTCATGTTCATTGTAATGGTGGTGAAAAGGCAGTGTTGGGATCCAGAAAAACTGACAAAATATAATAGTGGGATGTGGATAGTACAACAATCATAAATAGATGTAGTTAATCAGGAGGCAAGCAGATATTGTTGTCACATACTGGCCAATATTGGCTCATAATATTGTTTTCCACCAACAATGAGAATCAAGGCAGTTCAGTTTTTCTTCCCAACAATCTGCATCATATCCCCAAATATTTTCTGAGCTCAAATGTGAAATACCCACTGTATTATTATTATTATTATTATTATTATTATTATTATTATTATTATTATTATTATTATTATTATTATCATCATCACAGGGCTAGCCTAGCTCCTATATAGAGATGGAGATGGCGGGGAGATTCATACCTGGCTGTAAGAAGGACAGGCTATGCAGTCTGGGTTGCTGTCTTCTGCGGAGGGCTCATAGGAGCATTGCCTTTTAGAGCAGATTGGACTTAAGTATATTTTTGCCTTAACCTTTTTTCCTTAATTTTTGTCTTGACTTTTTGCAAGTTATCTTTTGTCTTGTTTGTCTTTTTGGCCTATTTTTCTGTACTGTAAATACCTGCTGGGACTCCACTGCTGTAAATAAACATCTGCTGTTGAATTGAAAAAGAAAGAAAAGCGACTAAGATGCCTCCAAAAGCAGCTACATGTCATCAGCAGTAGCAGCAGCAGCAGCATCAAGTGGAGACTACAGAGGAAGAAGGTGCCACCAGGGAAGCTCTTGAGGGCGGCTTCCTCCATCAATGGACATTGGCACTTCCCAAGAGGCAAGTCTTTCCAGCATGGCCTATATGTTTCAAACCTTCATGAAATTCCAGATGGAGAGGGAAAGTAGGTTGGAGAAAGACAATGCTAAGCAGGAGCAAAAGATTAGTGTCCTCAACCACCAGGTCCACCAGCTCCAATTGGACATGGAGGCAGCCAGGCCACAGTCATTACCGCCACAGCCAGCTCCTGGGGCGAGTAGGGTGCCGGTGGGAGAACCAAAGCTTGTGAGGTTGGAGGACTCAGATGACATTGAACATTTCCTCACGTTTGAAAGATTGGCAGCTGTTGACAGGCTAAAAGCAACAGTTTTACGGAAGTATGAAGTTAACAGAGACTCTTATCGCCAGCGCTTTCGTGCCCTTGAGACACCAGCAGATGAGTCTCCCCAGGAGCTGTATACCCGCCTCAAGGACTTGTTCTGCAAGTGGGTTAACTTCAGTGCATCCAGCAAGGAGGACCTCCTGAAGAAGATGGTTCTCGAGCAGTTCCTCAGGGTTCTCCATCCAGAGGTGCGGACCCGGGTCAGAGAAAGCAGAAGATTCAAGATTCAAGATTAACTTTATTGTCCCATGGATGCGAAATTTGTCTTGGGCTTAAACCCATACTGCAGCCATAAAAGAAACATACAGAAGGAATGGTATGACCAGTCAGCCAGAAAATGGAGTTTTGATCCTGGAAGTTGCTTGCTTGCTTGTTGCTTTTGACAATGTCAGAGCAAACTGTTGGCAAAGTGGCAGGGCCCCTACCAGGTCAAGCACCTCAGGTCAACAGAAGATGTGTCCGGTGACATACCAGATACACATGCCTGACCGGAGGCAGCCATTGCAAACTTTCCACATTAACATGCTCAAGAAATGGCACTCTCGTCCCACCCTCCCATCACCAGTGAGGTACACTCTGCTCATCAAGGCTGTGAGGGAGGAAGAGGAGTCAGAGGAGCAGTACCTATCAGGACCAGAGGGGGAGCCACAGCTGGATCTGAGCCACGTGGAGAAGAGGAGAAGAGGAGGGAGCTTCTTCAAATCTTCCCCCTGGTTCTGTTCCGGGAGACTCCTGGCCGCACAGAGGTCACTCACCACCGCATCAAGCTGAAAGATCCCACGCCTCTTCACCAGCATGTCTACAGGGTTCCAGAACGCCTGCTGCCGGTGTTGAAGAGGGAGCTGCAGGTGATGAGGGAACTGGGGGTCATTGAGCCGTCCTCCAGTGAGTAGAGCAGCCCAATTATTTTAGTCCCCAAGAAGGATGGAACTCTGAGGAACTCTTGGACTTCAGAAAGGTGAATGGTGTCAGTAAGCTGGACTTGTATCCCATGCCAAGAATAGACAATCTGGTGGAAAGGATTGGGGGTGCACTCTCGACCTGTGCAAGGGCTACTGGCAGGTCCCCCTCTCCCCAGAAAGTAAAGAAATCACAGCCTTCAGAACACCTTTTGGACACTCCAGTTCACTGTCCTTCCCTTTAGTTTCCATGGTGCCCCTGCTACTTTCCAGCGTTTGATGGACAGGGTCCTGACAGGCATGGAGTTGTTTGCAGCAGCCTACCTTGATGATAAGTGCTGACAAGTGCTCTCTGGGCAAGCAAGAGACTCAGTATTTGGGTTTTGTGCTAGGGAAGGGGCTCATCCAATCACAAGTGGGGAAGGTGGATGCCGTCAGTAGGGCTGAGAGGCCCATTACCAAGAAGCAGGTGAAGTCCTTCATGGGCCTGGTGGGCTTTTACAGTCAATTCATTCCCTGCTTCTCAACTGTCTCAGCCCCACTTACAAACCTCACCAGGAAGAACCTGCCAAACAAGGTACGGTGGACAGAGGACTGTGAGGCGGCTTTCCAGAGCCTGAAGGATTCCCTGTGTAATGAGCCCTTTCTGAGGAGCCCTGACTTTGAGCAGCCGTTTACAGTCCAAACGGATGCATCAGACCTGGCCATTGGAGCGGCGTTGCTGCAAGGGGAACCAGGTAACCTCCAGCTGATTGCTGACATAAGCAGGAAGCTCCTCGAGCATCAAGGAAGATACTCTGTGGTGGAGAAGGAGTGTCTTGCCATCAAGTAGGCGCTCGACTCCCTGAAGTATTACTTGTTGGGGAGGAAGTTCACCCTGGAGACAGATCATCGCACACTCTCCTGACTGAGGGACATGAAGGACACAAACGGCAGGATCACAAGATGGTTCCTCGCAATGCAGCCGTACGACTTTGAGGTCCACTACAGGAAGGGAGTTGAGAACGGCACTGCGGACTACCTTTACAGGACTCCACGGGGGGCGTCTTCAGAAGGAGGAGGGGATGTCACGGGGCTAGCCGGTGCCCCATAAAGAGCCAGCTCCTATATAAAGGTGGAGGCTGGAGCTCCGAGGGGAGATACATACCTGGCTGTAAGAAGGACAGGCCATGCAGTCTGGACTGCTGTCTTCTGCTGAGGGCTCATAGGAGAATTGCCTTTTTGGCCAATTTTTCTGCACTGTAAATACCTGCTGGGACTCCACTGCTATAACTAAACACCTGCTGTTGAATTGAAAAAACATCTATTTTTTGCCTCCACCGCTCAGCAACTCTACAATTATTATTCTTATTATTCTTATTCTTCTTCTTCTTCTTCTTCTTCTTCTTCTTCTTATTATTATTATTATTATTATTATTATTATTATTATTATTATTATTAGTAGTAGTAGTAGTAGTAGTAGTAATTATAATAATAATAATAATAATAATAATAATAATAACAAATACTAGTACTAATAGTACACCTTACACAACATGCAGCTCAAAGTGCTCTACATCAATAAAAAGCAGATAAAAAAACTGATAAAGGCAGATACAAATAAAACAGAAGTTCATATAATTTTGTTTTTTTTAAGATAAAAGGCCACAACAGATATTCACACTTTTAGATGCATGTATTGAACTATGCCCATGTTCCTCCTTACACTAGAAAGTCCACGTTTTTGAACCATGTTCTGAGACCAAGAAACATTCAGATTTTCCCCCCCAATAAACCTGTTTTTTCTCTGTCCATTAGCAAAAACAAAAACAAAAATAATGTATTGAAATATTTCTCATATTATTTTATTAGATTTTTTTGACAAATGTCTGGGGACATTTGTAATTCTTTTATCTTATACGAGTCCAATGTATAAACTGCTGTGGAGGCTGTGGAGACTCGTATAGACCTATAGCCAGTGGTGGGTAGAGTAAACAAAAGCAGTACTCAAGTAAAAAAAGTAAAAGTAAAGTAAAGTAATTGTTACTTTATAATAATATTGACTCAAGTAAAAGTACTCTACTATACTAATACTAATAATAACTACTTGAGTAAGAGTTAAAAACATATCTCGTAAAAACTACTGAAGTAGTGAGTAACTTCATTAGATGTAATTTAGTACATCAATGTATTAAGTTATACATTGATGTGGGGTTGTAGGCAAGGTCAGTTGGCTGCAATCCCATAGTGATGGATTTGTCGATAGCCAATAACATCTCATCCCACGTGGGCTGAAAGACAAATAGGCAGAGCCCATTGGCCTCCTGCATTGGCTTGTTATACAGTTATACTCTCTGAGGTGTAGAGCAATAAAAAACCAATACTGCTCTGAAAATGTTGGGGATGGTCGCTGAATCTCGGCGATCGATAAATGTGCTTCATGCCCGTTTACATCGCTCCTGCCATCACAGACAGTCTATTATGTATTATGTAATAATAATGTTATCCTAAAATCTATCAGTAAAAGTAACGAGTGTGTGTAGCCCAATGTAACGGAGTAAAAGTACATATATTTGATCGCAAATGTACTTGAGTAAGAGTAAAAAGTATTCTGCAAAACAGCTACTCTAGAAGTACAATTAATTTGAAAAAAAATTACTCAAGTACATGTAACGCAGTAAATGTAACACGTTACTACCCACCACTGGAGCTCAGTCGACCTTCCCTTATTAGTGGAAATAATGGAAATAGGGTTAAACAAAATTGACTATCAAAAAAAATTCACACACAGTCTACAAATGAGTTTATATATTTGAACTACAATTCATTTCTTTGGGTGGACAAAATAGATTTATTCATGTGTATGTGGATGGAATGGCTGAATAAAATGAGGATTAATGCAACAACCTTATTTCATGTTTGTTCATGTTTGTTATACTGTAGCTGCAAGCATTTGTTAAAATAATTAGTATGTACTTACAATGTAATTAGGTATAATGGCATCCCTGAGGAGTTTTTTAACAGACTATAGCATAATTAGTTGAATTTATCATTTTTTAAAATCATATTTATCACTGCCTTGTTAGTTGGTGCTCGCTCGCTTCCACATATTAGATTCAATCTAAGATACGAGTGAGGTAAAACTACAACATGTACATGTAGTTCATACAAGTGCAGGGAGGAACAGACGTACAGAACAAAACAAACTCAAACAAAAAAACAGATTTATTTCCCCTGTGGTCCTGTATCTAACAATACCGAAAAAAAACATCTCTTCATAAGAGAATTGAAATGATTTATAGATATCCCTTTTGTTAAGCACAACAGGAAGACTTTTCTAGGAAATCGCAACAGAGTACACAGAGTACTCTTTCCCACAGAGGTCCTGAATCCGTAGATGTGAACATCTGTCACGCAGGCGTTTTAATCTGTAATTATGAGCCTCCCTGACAAATGAGATGCTGTAGCAACTTTCCATATGACAGTTTTGGCATTAGTGAAGAATGGATGGAATGACTGACTTACACGTTTTGTCAGTTTCGTCAGAGGCGTCGGGGCAGTCGGGTTCGCCATCACAGAGCCAGGCCTCGGGGACGCAGGTTTGCTGGTCGAGACAGTGAAACTCCCCCACATCACACAAGATGCTTTCTTGAATGAATGAGGAGAGGATGGAGAAAGAAACAGAAAAGATGCAAACTGAGGTGATGGGAACAAACGGGTGCTTCACATGCTTTATCAGAAAACATGCACTTGGTATGCACTGAAAAGTGCAGTTCTTTGGAACCAAGCTAATGGTATGGATGAGGTGGTACTGATCCGAGCAAATTATTATTATTGTAAACTTTATTTCATCCTAATTGGAAGCATGGAGTAGAATAAAACATGGATGAAGTCATGGTCTTTTTTTTCTTCAATAAATAGTCTATGCTTTGATAAAATGGCGTGTCTTTCTTTCTTGCACATGGCAATTTCCTAATTCATCGTTGGAACATGATGATTTTCAACCAAAAGATTAGAAAGCTGAAAAAAAGAGTCAGACAGAAGTCGCCCAGGCATTGTGATTCTGGCAGTTGCTCTCATCTAACAAAGACGTAATGTCCTTCGTGCTTTGGCAAACCATTACAAAGCATCATTGGCAACTTTGTTCTTATCTCTATCCCTCCTTGGGCACTGTACTTTGATTTTGGGGGGCAGTGAAAGCGCAGTCAACTAAAAAGTCATCACAGCTTTTCAATATAGCAAGCATCTGTCAGTGTTGGCATGTTTTCTGCCGGCAGCTGTCAGGGACTCTGCTCGATCATTCTTGGGAGTGACACAAGCTTTTGCTAAAGATTTTTTGACACCACAATGTGACCTACCGCTAATTCTCCTCAGTACCAAGGAGAAGCGGTAATTTGTTTCTAAGCTTAACCCACAGATACTCAAACAGGCTTTAACTCTCTCTCTCCCTCTCCCTCTCTCTCTCTCTCTCTCTCTCTCTCTCTCTCAGTGTGTTCCTAACCCATTAGTGTGGGTGTGTGTGGGGGGGGATCAGGTCTGTAGTATTAGAACAGAGGGAGTGATAATTCAACGCACCACTGCTCCCTGCCCTGGCACCCTCCAGCATATTCACTACCCAGGGACAAATCTGAAAAGGTCAAACATCTCATCCATCCCGCTCCTATTCCGCCTGATGCAATCTATGTGAAATCTTGCAATTTGATTCAAGGTCTCTTCTGAAATATTCAAAGGCTTTTTTTCATGTTTTAAGGGGACATTCTTAAACGTGTGAGCATACTGATTGCTGCACACCAGAGGCTTCAATAAAATACTTGTAAAGAAAATACATTTTAATGATGAAGCAGATACCACACAGATGAGTGGAGGGTACTGTAGGGCTCCCAAAAAGGCAAATAGCAAAAAACGAAGAGGGAAGCCACTGTATAATGCAGAAACAATCAATTTATTGCCTTATTACGCATCCATTTAGGTTACAGCATTTTCCGTAGGCTTACGAACACACACAGGCTTAATCCAAACATACAGACCACTGCAACGCGTTTACTAAAACTCTTACTCAGGCAGCAATGATAAAGCATAAAACATGTTACTTAGTGAAAATGGTCCACTAACTATTTTATCTGCCCCTCCCCCCAAAAAAACTGGAACAGGACTGTGGAGGATTTTTTCATACTTTACTGTGCTTTATTATTATGTGTTTTTATCTTGTTTACATTTGAGACTATACTTCCTCAATGTGTTGTGTTGTTTCTAATTGTAAACTATTCATATGTGATATATTTTGTTTTATTGTAGTTTAGTGAAACTCCTAACCTGTGTGGCCTGCAGATGTCATTGTATCTGTTGTATCTATCATCACCCCACATTTCCCATCATGTCTTTCACCTGTGGGAGGTCCCAATGAGGTCACTTCCTGTTTAGGGGTCTATAAGTTCCTGTGTACCTGAAGAGCCTGGAGAGAATGCAGCTGGCAGACGGGGCATGTTGGTTCTCCATGTATACATGTTATGTAATAAATTCAACAGCAGTTAACTTATGCAGAGTACTAGTTTAATGTTCTTCCACAGGACCATGTTCTTAACCAAAACAAAAATATATCTAGCAGAATACATCTCAGAACATGGTTAACTTCATAAAATATTGTTTTCAATAGGTGGAACAACATGAACAACTAGCTGCAGTTAAAGCTACATTAAGTAACATTTTTATGTAAAAATACAAGTGCCTTATCCAGTCTAATTCATGAAGTGGGGTTGTTAAAGAGAACATGGACCCTTCACTGAGCCGCTGTAGATCTGCACCATTCACCCTAATGAAGTTTTGGAGTTGGTCGGTACACTGGTGGGAAAGTTGTCTCGGAGCACAGGAAGTGACGAATCAATAAGAGCCGAACGCACACAGCTCCGAAACAGCAGCGAGCGAGCGAGCGCCTCAGCTATAGCCACAGAACGCTGGATTTACCTTGAGCAAAGATGACTAACAAAGCTGCAAAGTCAGCTCTCGCCGCCACTTGGGGCCACTAACAACTAACTACATAAAGTTACATAGTGCAGGTTTGTAAGCAACAAAATATTTCGATCTTGCCACTTCTTCTTTCAACTGTGGGAAAGGATATAAAATGAATAGAGCATAGGCTGAACAGTGCATAACGTGACATAATAATAGTAGAATCCACTTTCAGTGGAGCTCTTCTCTTAACATATCCAGTTGTCTCCTTAACCCCTTTTGCACTAAAAGTAACTGTAAAAGTCTTAAACTTTTACGTTTTCATTCCAAACGGTCTACACATACAGCATCTATACCTGTACATGGTGACTCAATGCATATGTAACTGTCACACAATACATGAGTCAAAATATGCATTGTGGTGCAGAAAATGGATTGTAATATTTCCTTGTGATCCTTTGTACTATGCCAGAAATAAGTAATCCACTCTAAACACTGGAAACTTTGTTTTCAAGCATCTAACTGAATTATGAGTTGAGTATATTGGTATACCACTAATATTTAAAGTAGACATGAAGAGGACCAACATTATTCACATTTCCAGAAACAAAAAAAGCACTCACAAAAATAACACATCAATAAACCCAACTGGGGCTTGGGGTTGAGGGAGGCGTGCTCAGTTTGCAAAGGTCTCAGTATGTGTCTCTTGCACCTTTGAAGCTGAATTGATTACCATTGAAAAGCAGAGCTAGTGGCTAAGGGGTCATTTCCTCAGCTGGTAGAAGCCATAAAAGAGATGGTCCCTGGACCTTGGAGCAGCCCAGCTACCTATTGATGTTCTACCTATGTCAATTCATCTCCCCTTCAGATCCGCCAAATGCCTGTCCTTGACTGTCACTGCAGCTTTGGGGGCTTGACAGAAAGAAACTGGACAAACACACAATTGAGGGAAGCTAACCGATGCATTTTTCTTTTCTCTTCCCTGTTTGAAATACCATTGTATTGCATTGTATTGCACCATTGCATGAGAAAGATGCATACAGGCACACTGTATCTCTTAGCACTATGGTTATTTGCAGATAATTCTGTACAAACAAGGGGGGGCTAGAGAAAAAAACAGCGAAAAAAAGGCAGCAGCTTGTAGTGAGTGGAAAAAAACATACCAGTTCTATTACCATAACAGTGGAAAACATTCAGTGGAGCTTGGTCGGGAACATTATCATGAGCTTCATTCATGACACCCAACTGCCACCACTGGCACAACACTGTGGCTCATTAAAGCCATTGGAATGCAACACATTTTTCATAGAGAAACAAAGTGCCATTTGGAGACAGACTGACAGGGAAGATGGCTTACAAACATGGAAGAGGAAGGCCAGACAGCACTCTCTGCAGCAGCACACATTTTAATGAAGTTTAGTTTTCGGCTTTACATGAAATGAGATATGCACTCTCAAATATAGATCCAATTATTAAACACAAATCCAGCATTGCAACATGATCACTTAAAACTAGGGATGGGGATTGAGACCCGGGTCCTTAAGGACCTGGTTCTAAATTTCTCAAAACCAGAAAATCAATAAGGTTTGAGCTTATCGATACTGTAAATACAGTAAAATGAGTTTTAGGGAAATGTAAATAAATCGTCATCATGATGTTTTCAAGTGTAACATTAATTTTGGAAAATGTAGCTTTTAGCCACAAACTTGAATATAGTTGTTTTGGACTAAATAATAGAAAAGTATCAATAGTGGTACCGATAAAGACTCGGATCGTTAAGGAGTCTCAATAATGGATCAATATCAATAAAAATGAATGATCCCCATCCCTACTTACAACCCAACAAACCTGAACCTAACATCCTAATGAAGGGTAATTTGCTCACTGCTATAAAAATCTGTGTTACGTGAGTGCTTAGGTCTATATTTAGGTTAGTTCATTTAAGTTGCTTATGGCAAGGAATTAAATGTCAAATGTCTTTGAATATTCCTCAACCGAGCATATCTAGAGTTTGAGGTTGAGGAATAACTGCTACCTCAGGAAGCTACAATATTTGCAGCTCATCCAGCTTGCTCAGCTCTACATAGAAAACTGTGTGTGAACATGACAGGTCAGTGATAGTCCATTAGACTTGTATTACAACCAAGGCATGCACTCAAGGTCACACAATGACTAGTTTGGAGCAAAATAGAAAACAGTAGCTGAATAAATTTGAATATTACACACAAACGCATAGATGCACTCATACACACAGTCTCTCTCTCTCAAACACAGACACACACACACACACACACACACACACACACACACACACACACATGATTAAACTCTTATGAGACTCATGCACATTGTAACACAAGTCAAGCAGATCTGCTGAGTTCAAATATACATTTTTACAGGTGTAATCAGGGCAGTGTGCAGGAGCACAGCAATCCAGATGCACGTGCATGTACACACACACGAACACACTCACATACCAAAAAAACCCACCTGCACCCATGTGCA
>CABFOS010103669.1:4553-19550 GCA_900660315.1 Diretmoides pauciradiatus
AAGTGTCATTTTTTGTTTTCTCTATAGAGCAGTATAACGTTTGTTGTGATCATCAAATGTTGATTACTTTAGAAATTGAGTAAATAACAGTGTATAGAAGGGTCACTTGTAATGTGATTAACAGAAATAATGAAATGGAAGAACTAACCGGTTCAAATAAACAGATTTTCAAGTGTACTTTATATTCAGTCAGAGATTTTTAGAGAGCTTTTAGTTTTAAACATGATCATCAGTACGACGGTTACATGGTAGACAGATAAAACAGTGATTAGCATCGTGCTGGAACGAGGCACTGGATACGTTCCAATGTAAAAGGATAATCCATAAGCCCCTATAGTCTGGTGAGGCTCATGGTCAGTGACAGGCTGCAGTTTACTGAACACATGATCTTTCTTCATTTCTTCTTCAGTGTGGGACGTTAAAAAGTCTGTACCTTACTGGGAAACATTCATTTGAACAACTAAATTGTCTTGCGAGCAAAATCGTTAAAATAGTCCATTTTTTTTGTTGGTAATGGCAATTTTGCCTCAATACTTTGACACTGAAAACTGATTTCATCGTAATGACAACTAAAATAATTACGTCTTGTATGTCTAGAGAGAGAATTGACAACTTCTTTTGTTATTTGTGTGTTAAATCCAATCCAATCCAACTTTATTTATAGAGCGCTTTAAAATCGCCACAGAGGCCCAAAGTGCTGTACAGTGAGATAAATAACAGTAAAATACCAAAAAAACATAAAAATACATAAACATAAAACACAGTAAAATACACAAATCACACAAATGTAGGTAATGTAGGCAACCTGAACACTGAACTGTCAGTGGAGAATCTCCAATTAGAGATGTTTTAGGTTTGTATACATCAGGAAAGTGGATATTTGAGTCTATTCACATTTTTTATTTGTCACGTACACAATCATACACAGTATAATGTACTGTATAGTGGAATGTATTTAGTACCTATTCCGGCTCAATATGAGAAGAATTAACAAAATTAAGATAAATAATGATAAAATAGTGAAAATAATATAAAGATAATAAAATGTCATGCATGCAAATAGTAGATAAGAATAAAGAGGATTTTGAAAAGAATGTGCAAAAGTAGTGCAGTGAGGTAGGAATAACATTTTTTTTTAAATAAAGAAAAAAAGATGTGCAAAATAGTGCAGTAGGGAAGAAAAAAAAACAGAAAAAAGCAATAATAGTGCACAATAATAATGTATGTCTGAATGAAGTTGGACGTGGGAGGGGGCTATAGGCAGTTAATTGAGGTAAACAGAATGAAGGATCAGTTGTAGACAATCATTGTCTATGTAGATAATCACATTTAACAGTTACAATTCAGAAATGTCACTTTCACATCACACCATCCACGATGAGAGTGCAATCTGATAAAATGACAGTAGAACCGCTGACCATAGTCTATTATTTCAATATAGACTTGAATGGCACATAACACTGCTGGTTAGAGGAAATTCTCCGTCATATGAGAGCTGAGTGTGTTTTCTGGGAATATGTAGGACAGAATTGAATGTCTCTTCGGTCTCCAGTTCTGCTTCAGGATGGAACCAATTTACTCAATGCAACACATAAAGAGAAAAGGCTCTTGTACGTCATTCCTACATGGTGATTCAATTCAAATCACTTATATTTTATAGTAAATCATATTATTTAAACACATGGGCGCAAAGACTGAATTGATTCAAATGAGTCATCAAGAAAGGAGGAACCTGGTTTATAAATTTACATTTTATTATATGTAAATGTATATATATATGTGTGTGTATAACTCATGTAGGTTAAATTATAAGACAAGACAGACTGAATTCTAAGTACGTGGATATGCAGTACACAGAACCAAGAGTTATATATAATTGTATCATCATTTCAGAACTTAAACGCATCGGCTTTTATGTATCAGGAATTGTGCAATATCTCATTGTTTGAGTTACAAATTAGTGATGTGTCCACAGTCTTAATTGAGTGCACATTGTATTAACATATGACCTCTACACACTGAAATTGTACGCCACAGTTAAAAGCCCACAAAGCACTTACTGTAATTGATCATATCCACAAATCTGCCATATCGGAACAAAGCAGATTGCAGAAAATGACTAAACTGAACCCCATCGCTCTCCCGCTCTTCTTTTCTTCCACTCGTGCCCTCAGTTCAACAATAAATTCATTTGTGCCACATACACATATAGGACGTTGACATCATTATTATGCCCCAGAATCATGACTGTGTTCCTTTATCTTATACTATCATGAGACAAAATGAAGTAATGTAACAATCCCATCTATTGAATGAGAAAATAACACAATTAGAGGCTGAAAATGAAGAAAATCAGTAGTAGTTAGTTACCTTGTGGTTACTGCTCAGTTATGACCATCAGACCCACAGTTGTCGCTCTGCAATCTTGATTTTCTGTAATGACTGTTAGACGTTTGATTGTTCTGCTTTATTTATTTTGCAAAATTTCTTTTTGTGCTCTGACTACACGAGTAAAAGGTAACCTAAGTTTCTCGAAGTTTGAGGGCAACGGGCTGACATTGGGCTGATAACAATAGAAGGCGGATAACATAACGGGGTCGGTAGAGCAGTAGAGTAGACGAGTGCTCACAAGCCTCCAAGGTGCTTGGCATAACCATGGGCAGAAGAAGCACTGCATGGTTAGATCAAGCACAATGGGGTCCTGGGCAAAGGCGTAAACCCCACGACAGATCGAACTGGATCCATCTCAGTCTGAGGCAACTGAGGGACCTAAAAGCTCGTTTGGTTTAGCTGTAGACAGAGGGAAGAGGAGACGTGCTGTAAAACACCATATCTTCTTTTGTAGTTGCGGTCAGAGATGGTCAACTCGTCTTTATAAGGACGGTCATTAAAGTGCCCAAAAACCATGTCAAAACTCCTGAAAGAAAAACACCATTGTCCACTAAAATATTTTCTGATGCCTTCGACAATCCCACAGTTCTGTGGAAATCCATAGTCCAAGAGCTGAAGTACAGGAGATCCAAAGGCGTGAGGGTGGGAATCCGGACTTATATCGACAAAATAACACTTTACACAACTATTTGATAACTGTTTTTAATATAGTGCGGTTCGGAATATCTGCAAAATAAAAAATAAAAATTAGTCATAGGTCACACTCACTGCGGAAAAAGGGGCAACACCCTTCCTGCGCACAAAATGCGTCAAACCCCACCCTCCCATCCTTCACACCCCCGTCCTCCCAGACACATTTGGGGGAAAAAACTATTATTTAGACACAATTCTAGAATGCAAACATTAAAATAATCTAAATTTCCATGGGATGATTGAAAGCAGGCCAGTAAGATGGGCTGGTTAATGAAATTAGTAGTCCATCAGTCTGTTTGAAGTGATCAATGGAAACAGAGTTTGGGTGGTATGATGGCCGTCTTGTTAAGAACCTCAGCATCTCATAGAGCAGCTAACGCGCTTTTTTCTTCTGATTGACTGGAAAAAGGAATCTTAGAGGCCGATGGATGGCCAATGGATTGAAGAATGATAGTTCTATAGCTCGATCGCCGTTGTCCATCTGTAGACATTTGCCATCTCGTCACAGCAAAGGACGCAACGACTCCTGACATTTTTAGTCCTAACCATGTTAACGGTCACTGGACACAATGTCAAGTGTCAAGATACCATCAGCTGAAAGAGCCGTAAGTAGAGTCTTTCCCAAAAGGTTTGACAATCTCGTTACCTCCTTTTTCAGATCCCAAGGGGCATTTTACTAAAATGAGAAGGCGGTAATCAAGTTAGAGCTCTGGCAGCTGAGACACTTTGTGTGATGAATCTAGATCAACATGCAGACACCACATGATAATGCACCAAAACTCTACATTTGTAGTGACAAAATGGGATTAATGGGAAGACTTTGCATGAAAATGGTGGGAGTTGGTGAAAACGGACTCTTGTTTTTCAGAATAATGAAGATGTTTCAAAGGAGTGTAGATGATGGAATGGTTTGATGGGTTTCACACATGGACACGATTATGCTTTCTTACCTTCTTTTGATGTTTCCCCCCCCCAGTTTTCAGCCAGTTGTCACGGATCCCCAGAATTAGGATCTTTCAGAGTTGCATGTCAAATTTATACAGAAAATCTCAAAATTGTACTAATTCTCAGTTTAAACGCAGACCGTTGCTTCCTCCAGATTGCTTACATGAAGGATGCTCTTTGTCCTCTACCATAAAAAGTGCCAGACTGACACAAAAAAACACGAACAAACCAAATATTCTCGGGACTAAGACCGTCCCGAGCAAATATCAATACAATACGACAAACATGAGATTGAATCATACCTTACTCAGTATCTTACTGACACACTCCAACTGGTGTCTTTGGAAAGTCACTTCCACACATCTGGTCTTTCCAGGAAACCCACCTTTCCATCTGCCGGCCCCCCAAGTTGATGCTGGGTGCACAGTGGAGCAGATAAGAAGGGTATGAGGAAGAGTGGGCGCTCTGAGCTGTGTCTTGGGGTCTACCAGCTTGCTCTACTGGAAACAGATTGTCCTGACTGCGTCTTCAACACCCTTCAAGTCCCTATCTTCTGCCCCTCCTTCAAGTTAGGAGGGGTTAGTGATTTCCTCTTGGGATAGGTGGACTGGCAAGTAGGACCTGGGTAGGGTGGGATTGGCCATGTGTTGGGGAGTTTGGGGGGGCCTCGTTCCGCATTTCATAAATATTAATACAGAGTCCTCCCTCTCCAAAGGGGCAGATTCTTTAATTTCGTTAGAGGGGGAAGTGCTTTATTCACTTAATGGCTTTTATTAGTGCCCAGTCTTCAACTCTTTCATTAGCTAAAGTGCTGCTATAATTTACAGGGGGGAAGGGGGTGGGGAAGAGGCGGTGTCCAAGGAGTGTTGGTCCTGCTGCTGCTGGACAGGCATGCACGATCCTAAACCACTGCAGCTTTTCCTAAAAGTGGACATTTCTGTTCCTAAACAGAACGAGTGTATAATACCAAATACGTTCTCGATAGCATCCTCACTGGATCATTAGTGTTGTTGAACTAGCAAGTGTGTGGCACTTTACGTATCCGTAAACTTGAAAAAGAATCTTCTGGCAAATGTACTTTTATCTAGGGTGAGTATTGAGATAAGAGCAAAACACACAATGAATGAGAAACATTCCTTTATAGTACAACTAAAATAGAAACGATAAAACGAAGATCGATGCCCATGAGAAATGCTGTAAAAACCTTGTAACACTTATAACAGTAAAAGGCGTTCTGACATATTTAGGGGGAAATAAATCACAATTTCCCTTCTCTTAACACAGTGTGGAGTTAATTAACAAACTAGTGACTTTACCTCTTCCTTTATACTGGTAAACCAGGGAATTTCACATTCATTTAGTAGTAAATAGCTACTTTGAACATTGTTGAAACTACAATTATATCTATTTTTAAACTCTTACACCCTTTTTTGTATTGCCTACAAGTTGCCAGTACTGTATATCTTTCAAGATCTACCTTTTCCTATGCAATGATGCATAGGAAAAGGTACGCAAGCACCAGATTTGATGAAATGAGAGATAATAATGAACAGACAATGGACAAAGAAATAAACAATGCTAATTAATTCTATTTGGTTTAATGAAATGTATACTCTTGCTCTTCAAATTTCTACACTCACTATATAATACTAATCGCTGTATTTGCTCCTGGATACACTGGCGCCATCCTCCGTAATCACTGGCCAGTATCAGCCACTCAGACACAAAATGGCTGATACATTTCATGCAGCCGGTTACCACACATGGACATTAGACAATGCAGTGCTCCGGGATCTGATGAAATGCTCTTCATTTTGCTGTGTATTCTTAGTTGTGAACAGCTGGGGTAGCATGTCCCCAGACTGGGACTGAGTGAATGAACTGATTAACCTGAGTGGCCATCCCTACCAGAGAGAGAGGGGGGGTTACCGGCCTGAGTAACTGCCTTCATCATCAATGTCACATAAATCACCATGGTGGAAAAGGCTTTCAACTGAAACCGCTTCTCTGCACCAGGCCGGGACGGTCACGGTATCACTAGTGCTTAGTGGAGTATTTCTGAGAATGGGCAGGATAAGCATCCATGGAACTGTGATGGAACATGTGATTCAATGATGCAGCATTTTGTGATGTTTTTGGGGGGGGGCAGACATGAACATTAATCATGTGGAGTTAAAAAGTAGAGGAAAAACACTTTTCAGCTTTGTCTGGCTGTGCTCAGCATTAAATACATGTTCACATATTACAACAGTGTTTCATGTGGAAAAGGGAAATGAATCTATTAAAAGATGGATAAAGTAGTTATATGAAAAGCAAACTGTTGCATGAGAACAAAACAGACAGAATAAAACGTGTTTTAAGGCTTTTATTGTACAGATTTCTTTACATATCAATTCAAATCGCAATCGGATACTCAATGTGACCCATTCATAGCGCGAAGTACTGTAAGAGGTTATTAAAGGTGACACCGACATTCATGTTGTTTTGGTTGTCAAATTAAAACAAAACCCTGGGAACCACGAGACACAGATGCTCTCATGGTGCATCATACATCTCATGGATACAGTTGAGGATTCATTGCAGATTACACCCATGCAGTGAATTCAGACTCCTTTTACTTTTTCACCAGCTGGATAACGTCTTCATCCTCCATCACGTGGTCTTTGCCCACCTTCTGAGGGTTATGTTTGACCGATGCACCCCACACCAGAGCGCTGAAAGGAGAGGGAGAGTTAGGAGATGTAGGAACCATCACATCTACTCGAGGCAGTAACCAGACGTATGTTTCACCATTTACCATCTTATGGAACAGAAACCATCATAAGACAATCTGAACCTTAATTCATCCAGAGTGGATATTAAGACATCTTTATAGTCTAATAATATTATTACAGTAAAGTAATCACCGCCACTAACATACAATACAGCTTAGTCTAGTTAGTAATATTCTGTAAATATTCTGATATTTATGCACTAGCAATACTCAGGGGAAATTGTCAGTTGTCAATGTTCCCATACTTTGTAATGTATTGTATGTTGCGAGTTTTTTTCAGTCTTTATAATTGTTCTAGTGTATATAGTACAAATATAGTATAGTTGTACAGTGTAGTATATACTTATAGCAGCGTTTACAGTATATTTTAACTTTAACTTAATTCGTAGATTCATTGTGTGTGACATTGATTTGAGGGTTTCTCATCAGACACCACAACGTCTTTGTATGTGGAAACGTACTCTGATTGATCGTCTTGACTCTGCTATCCTAATTGATGATTGTGGAGTAAAAATTAATTTCCAATAAATGCTTATCTGGTATATGAAACTATAGAGAAGGCAATAAAACCATTAACCACTTGTCATGCTACCAAGGTCCATCGGTAAGGGACACCGGCACCAATAATGAATGAAATGAACAAAAACAAACTATATTGTCTTCAACATGTATAATAGTTTGACTTCTGGTATGTAATGCAGCAATTTCGTTTGGGGTTTTTGGCACTATGGTAACAGAATCTACTGGCGTGTTACACAGAATTGCAGTGGTGGAATGTAACTAAGTACATTTACTAAAGTTCTGTACTTAAGTACAATTTAGAGGTACTTGTACTTTACTTTAGTATTTCCATTTCATGCTACTTTATACTTCTACTCCACTTCATTTCGGAGGGAAATATTGTACTTTTTACTCCACTACATTTATTTGACAGCTTTAGTTACTATAGTTACTTTGCAGATTTAGATTATTAATACAAATTATGAATCAGCTAATATGATATATTTTCATAGGTTAAGCTACCAAGCAGTATATAAAGTAATTAAAATATAAAGAAATTAGCAGCTGCAACATTAAAGTGAAGAACACATGAATGCATCAGTAATTATAGTCCAATAACATGATATAAAAGATTCATTCTGTATTATGGCGACTTTTACTTTTGCTACTTTAAGTATATTTTGGTGCTAATACTTTGGTACTTTGACTAAAGTCAGATTTTGAATGCAGGACAAAGTATTTTAACACTGTGGTACTGCAACTTTTACTTAAGTCAAAGATCTGAATACTTCTTCCCCCACTGCAGAATTGAGAGAATTGTAATGTCGACCAGTGATCAAGACAAAATTCCTTCTGAAGAACGAACATTTCAGGGCCACGGCGGTGATACTCACTATTTGAATTCTTTGATAAGGTTTTTGTGAATCTTTAAGCAGAAATCCTCCACAGCAGTTCTTTCATCGGGGAGTACAACTGGAGACGTGTAATCGGGAAGCTGGCCTTTGGGTTTGGTGTAGCTGGAAATGAACACAATCTCTCAATCAAAACGTTCCGATCAGCCGAGTATGAACAAACATGTTCTGCATCATTGAGGTTTCGATGCGGATCTATCTTTGGCACGTTTCTTACATGCGCACGAGCTTCAGGTAGTCCCAGAGCCTCTCCAGCAGGTCGTCAAAGTTCCAGCGGTGGTGGGCCGAGATGGGGACACAGTGGGGCACCTTGTAGATGATGTCGAGTTCCTCTATAGAGATCTGGTCGATTTTGTTGAGCACATAGATGCACGGGATGTAAACCCTGTTGGGACAAAAGTCTGTGAGGGCGCTGAAATGACCCTGCACCCAGCAACGGATAGCACTCTTCCGTCACATCTCGGTTACATGCATTTCAACACATAGACAATAGTCAAAATAAAAGAAACTCTCCAACGATTTGATACCAAACAACTTTCCCCACTTTGTGTGAATGAATACATGCAATGTTTAGTAAAGACGGTACAGTAGAGTGTTCCCCACGGTGCTTTAGAGTCATGGAACGGTGCCTGAATCAAACACCACCCTGACTTGACTGGCATTTGGCGGCATTTGCTGGCCAAAAGTGACATATTATCGGGAGCATAATCATTCAGGGAGCATCACATGGGGTTTAAGCTCAGCAACATCCCAACCAACAGAAAAACACCTGAAATAATTGATGTCATGTCATGTACAATTTTAAAGAGTTTTTGCATTAAAATGGGCATCACCATCAGGAAATGAAGTCAGAGGTAACATTGTTTAACTAGAGGTGACGCTTCATACATTGCAAGCACTGCTGTTAATAAATCTGAGGCCCACACGTGCATAATTATGCACACAGAGGGAACGACAAGAAGGAGGAATTGGAAATATGTTCCAAACGGCCACGCTCATAACGGAGGACCACCCTGCTCACCGGTTTCCTTCTACAACATCGATGAGGTCATCAGCAGTGGAGTCGCTGCGCAGGGTGATGTCAGCGTTGTGGATCTTGTACTCTGCCAGGATACTCTTAACAGTGTCAGCATCCAGCTCACTTTGTGCACACTAAAGAGACAGAGGCAGGAGGACACGTGCAATATCAATCTACACAAGACAGTGAGTGAGTGAAAATGTGTAATAAGGGCATCACTTTCACAATTATGATGATCAAAGAGAAATGAAATGCAAAGCGATTCACGAGAGGGAAGATGAATGATTGTCGGTAGGTAAGGGGTGTTTTTGCACATGTCCATCAGATGGCAGCATCACAAAGGATAGTGGTTACATGTCTAGCAGGGGTGACCAGGGGACGTGGCGGGGAGACTCGGCTGGCTGCAGGCTTGGAGAAAGCAATTCTGGACGACGCAAAGCAGCACAAAGCAGTTCTAGACCATAACTGCCCCGAATACAGCGAACATGCTAACCTGGACCCAACCGTAACCCAGACCATAACCGCATGCGTCGTCTAAACTGAGAACGCGTTGTCCAGAACTGCTTTCTCCAAGCCTGCAGCCAGTTGATATAGGTGGTGGGGGGTGATAGGACATGCTGCATCTGTAAAAATCACTGTCTTTTCAACATTTCTATCCTGGAAAATCACTGAAAACATGTAAATTGATACTTTTAGATCCAGTGTTAATCAAATACATTTACATATTTGTATAAATTGACGAGAAAATGCCTATAACTGAAAGTGAGTCATCAACTAACAATATATTGTCAACTAAGACCCAGCTGATTGAACTAATTAACTGGTAGTGGTAGTTATGATAGTCAGCTAACCAGTCTATCAGCTGATGGACTGATGATGGGAGGGGCATCCATACTATAAATATGAGTGATAAATATGAGAAAATCACAGAAAGGTAATACGTTTGCATCCTTGAATGTATGTGTGAAATGTTGTGATGCTGTGCCAGACATACTGTGGCTGTGAAGTTGATGCCTCCTTTGTCCTTCTTCTTGAAGCCAATGTTGGGTGGCTGCTTGTTGAGACGGATGCCAAAGCCCTCCAGCTCGTGTTCTATTAGCTTTTTATGACCAAGAGGCTTCAAGACATCGAGCACAATCAGGATTAAGTTGCAGGTTCGAGCCACTACAACAGTAAGAAGAGAGGTAGGCAGCCATTGGTTAAAGCAGAGGAGGGTAGAGGGAGGACGCATGTATATGCCATTCCTACTATTCTTGAGTTTTAGTTTGCAAATGAAAACATTCGTCTTAGCAGAAACTTCATTGATCGTCTTTACCTGCGATGACTTGTCTTCCTCTCCCCTTGCCATCCTTGGCCCCCTCAATGATTCCCGGGAGATCCAGGAGCTTAGAAAGAAAAAAAAGGTTGAATAAGCAATCCACTAAATACATAAACTAATAACACTTTATTGCAAATATTGCGCAAATAGAAATTCTTGTACCTGAATTTTAGCACCTTTGTAACGAATGACTCCGGGTACTGTTGTAAGAGTGGTGAACTCGTAGGCGGCGACCTCAGAGTAGACACCTGCAAGGTTACTCAGCAGGGTCGACTTGCCCACTGAGGGAAACCCGACAAACCCAATACGGGCATCGCCTGTTTTTGCCACATCAAAACCTACAAGAGAGAGAAAAGCCATTAGTCACTCAAATCAAACCAAACAACCACTATGATGCAATATAGGATAGCAAAGGCTCAATATACCAGTATAAGTCAATAAAACCACTAATGATAGAAGTAATTGGATCAAGTATGCAATGTAAGCAATTAAAACTCCTGGTCTGACCCTCTCCTGGTCCACCCCCGCTGCCTCCTTTTGGCGTGATGAGTTCTCTCCTCAGCTTGGCGAGACGTGCTTTGAGCAGACCCAAGTGGTGAGCGGTGGCCTTGTTCTTCTGTGTCCTGGCCATCTACAATTAACAGTGACAACATCAATACGAGACCCTACAGTCATTTTTCTGTCTAATCCTAAATGAAATACAAAAGGTGGATTCCTATGCCCTTCACAATGTGTGAGTAGTAATAACCCAGTGCTCTTTGCTTTTTATCCTGTATAATTTAAGATAACACAACTAGACGTTAACAGCAGCTTGGATAAAATGTCTCATTTCCCCCAGAATAGTGCCCTTTACAGATTCCTACAGGTTGAGTCAAATGTGTCCCTAGTGTATATAATTGCAATGTAAATGCATGGTAATACTGCTGATATTATCCCAAAAAAACACATCAATAACTCACAAAAGCGGTGTTGTGTTGTACATGACTTACTTAGGGTTTCTCTGTTCTGGTGTCTTTAACCTTTAACTGTCATCCTTTAAACTATAAATTATAGCTTCATTTTATCAAAATATCTAAAATGTATTTGACTGGTGTTATGATTTTAACAAGATACCTGACATGCTGCTACCAATGATGGGAATGTAGTGAGTATTTAAGATGAATTTGATGGCACCTCTGCTTAATTGGACATACAGATGAGCATAAGAAGAAGAATGGGAGAGATTAGACTGACATGCCACAGAGCACCTAAACCCTGGGCTGTTCTGTGACATAACTGAGGTTATGTCTCTGGATTCAGAGACTGTTGGACTGGAAGGTGAGGTGTTTTTCTGTGGACTACCACCAGTTGTGTTAGCACATAACCAGGCTAGCTCACAAGTTACCACAAACCCTACATGTTTCCTCCCTGTTCCCACTTCTTCTCAACCCTTTTGTCAGCTAATACAACAGCTTAACTAACAAAAACACACCCATTTCATTGCCATTATTAAGCTTGACTTTAAACATGGTCAATGTAACAATCCAACCAAGCTGCTGCTGCTGCTGCTGGGGTGGTTGGGTTGCCAGGTTGGACAGCTGTACTGACACGTAAACCTCGGTAACATCTGTATGATTCATAATAACTAGCAGAACTAACAAGGACGTGGAGTCATCGTAGTTTTCTGTATAACAACGTCGCAAATTGACATGGAAGTGTAGCCACGTGTGAACTATAAAGATATACAACGAGGCCCAGCTGGAGAAGCTAAGCTAGGCTAAGCTAGGCTAACACCTGCTAGCTACAGCTACAACGTGACTGATTCATTAGGTTGGCCTGCCGACTACCCGTTATCTTACCTCATTTTCGATCTCTGCTATTTTGGCGAGTAAGCTCATTTTGAGGCAGCTTCTTAGACGTGGTCGTTACCGATAAAAGTTTTAAAAAAAAAAAGATTTTACATGGAAGTTGGTAAAGTTCTCGGATTTAGCTTAGCAAGCACACACGGCTAACGCGAGTGCCGCTCGCAGTGGCAAATCTCGCGAGAACTTGATGCGTGAGGTTAAAAATGCCCTGAAGGCAGATTCGAAGGCAGGCTGTACAATAGCCCCTCAGTGATGGGGGGTTAGGATCTTTTTTCGGACTCGGATCTTCGGATCTCGTTCAGTCAAATGAACGAATCTTTTCGAGTCGGATCACGGATCGTTCATTTTCTACGGAAGAGGATTAGGGCCACATTTGAATATTTTTTTTGGAGTTCTGACTTTAAAGTCAGAATTCTGAGATTTAAGTTAGAATTCTTTAACCTCAGAATTCTGACTTCAATCTCAGAATTCTGACTTTAATCTCAGAATTCTGACTTTAAAGTCAGAACTCCAAAAAAAATCCACATGTGGCCCTAATCCTCTTCCGTAATTTGCGCATGCACTTTTTTAAATTCCTCCATTCTAAGTCGGCGTATTTAACTAGAAGCTTTACAGCCCAGGATTGTGTGAATCAGTGTCTGCATCTCGCAGGAAAAAACTACAAAAATAAATACAAAACAACAAAAGGCGGTGAAGTCGAAAGTTATAGACATCCTCCTCATTCGAGACAATGATTCCCGCTCATTCATTGGTTGTCCCGCTTCCTAATGTGAGCGACTGTACTGTGAGACATCGAGTGGGAATTGGCACACTATGAGTGGGGAAAAGTCAGAGATTCATGACAGGCTGACCCGCTACATACCGGACACTAAAAAGAGTCGTTCAAAAAGATTAGTTTGTTCATGGTCGCCCATCACTACAATACACATCCAAACCCAGCTTTGGAGGCAGTTGCTGCATCTGGCAAACTGTGCAATTACCATTGATCTTGAGTAGATGGACACTTGATTCACATGATCTGGTACAGATACTGAGACTTGCAAATGGAATAATTACTGATTTGTTTTACACTGAATTGAACTTGTGGTATTATCGCTTTCAAATACTTGAAAATACATTATGGAAACATTATACTACTCATACTAACACATATTATCAACATACACACTCAGAAAATACATTACTCAAACTCTGCCATACCTGAACATGTATTATGATGTGTTTGTCTTTATCTATATCTATCTATATTATCTTACTTAAACTTTCTTTATTGGATGTTCTCTTGGCGGTTCAACAACTGAAATACGAGAACATTTACGCTTGAATAAGATCAATGGAACACAGCATAACAATATCAAAACACTATTTAGAATATAAAACAATAATACATAATTGGTGGATCTTCTGTATGTATCAACAGTCTGGCAGTGATGGGTAAAAGGCTGAAACGTTCATTCTCTGTTATTTGGCATCAGGAGACCTGTAAAGAATGGAATGGGTGATTTTCTATATCTTGCTGTTCTTGTTTTGGGAAACTCAAGTTGGGTACTACAGTATTTCTGGTTTGGCGATGGGATATTTTGGCTCTGGCAGGAGACAGCCAGGCTCTGAGGGGGGAATCCAGAAGACCCAAAGACAGCAAAGTCCCTGCACAGTGAGTTTCTTCCGTCCTGAAGGGTATTGACAGAGTTTGGAGTGCGTCATAGTACTGTAACTGGAAAATGCTCTGCGAATGATGATTGTACAGGCACGTTTCTGGACACACTGCGTCAGGCTCCCATGCCAGGCTGGGCAGGCGTGACTCCAGAGTGGGACGGACATATCCTGTGTATATTTTTGCCAAGTCTGATTTTGTCACCTCTGACCTTCTCAACCGTCTCAGGAAGTACAGCTTTGTGTTAACCATGGCATCAGTGTGTTCGTTCCATCTTATCCCTGTAAAACCCAAACATAGTAAAACATAAAAAATAATACTAATTCAACCTTTCAGATGATGTTGTCGGAGGCATTTGGGGCTGAAAATGAAGTGTTTTCAAAAATGTTATGTTTTTGTATGTTTTTAGGGAGTGTTGTAATATAATGTAATGTAATGTAAGTAATGTACAAAGTGATGTAGCTTGACCTGAGATCTGGAGGCAGTGTGACTTCATGACCTGAGGGCGGGACTTATATACAAATGTACGATCCAATAGCATTGAGAGACTGAACAATAGGACCCAGTGACAATGTTAATGTGGTTGAACAACAAAAAAACAAAACATTTCTAACTTTTTTGGGATAGCTAAAATGTTGTAATCCTGCAACGCTGGGTCTTACAGGGTTAGATTTGACTGAATCTGGACTCCAAGCACCTTGTTGTCACATGTCGGCAGCTGTTTACCACACACATCTAAATTTACGTCCTTTTTTGTGCTTAAAGGCTTTTTGTGACAGCTACATAGAAATACTACTGAGTACAGAGCTTCATTTCAATTCAATTCTTTAGTTTGGCTCCATCCACTGGTTGTTTCATGGAAAAGGAACGAATTTAACCTAAATAACTGAATTGATTATACAGCCAGATAGATATAGGGACAGATGTGTACACACAAGCACAAACACAC
>CABFOS010103686.1:13181-26875 GCA_900660315.1 Diretmoides pauciradiatus
TCGTTTCCTTTAGTTTTCTCGCCACATTTCACATTTCATTTTCGGTTTAAGTCATTTGTGATGCATGTGTTTGCGGTTTTAAGTCACGCTCCACAGTGCACAGTCCTATTTGTTAAGCTTTGAAGAATGTTCCTAGTATATGCTATATACTTTATTGTAATGTGCGGTATTGTGTACTTACTTAGTCTAAAGCCATTAGAAATCATTTGCTTTCCACAGCATCACAGCTAGGGTTGGTCTGATGAACGATGCCATCATCCATCGCCCATGTCTGACAGCAAAGTGGTTTAGGTATAGTAAATGTACAGTAGGTTTCAGTTTTTCTCTAAATAAATGCTGCAGCTCCTCAGGACCAACGGAAAGTTCCCGCGTCTTGCTTCTTAACTGCTGTGTAAAGTAAAGCGGGTCTCGGTTGGCCTATGTGCTGTCTCTCGGAGCGAGATCAAATAAATGATTGATAATTGATATGTTACTCGATAGCCTAATTTGTATACAAGGGAAAAAATGAACAACACATTTTACTGACGTATTACGGCGCAGGACTTTGCTCGCTCTCATTTCCCAAATGTTATTGAATGGATTCTCTCTACTCCATCAGTGAGTTAATTCTAACAGTCACAACGTCCCCCCTTGTAAAAGATAGAGGCGCATGGGAGGAGGAGCTGGGAAACACTTTTGCAGATGAATGATGGTTAACTCTACCGCATCCTGCGCCAGGCTAACACTTACACACTTCCTACATAGGGTACACTTTTCTAAAGTCAGACTAAAACTAGGGATGCACGATATATCGGTCTGATAATTACTTAAAAATGCATTATTGTTATCGGACATATATCAAAATTATTCCTGATGTGTCGCGCCGATATGATGACACGTTAATTTTGTGCCAACCACGTTGATGCGTTGGTGTAACAACAGCTCTTGTTAACCTACACAGGAGAAAATGTCTGCAGTGTGGAGAGAAATCAGGTCACAACAAAGCAGCGTCTGCATCCGCACCCAACATCACAGTTACTGCAAGGTGGAAGGTAAACCCTACTGGTGGAAACTGGTATTGCAGTATCGATATCGCTATTGGTCGATATGACAATGGAAATAATCAGTTATCGGCAAAAATTTCAATAATGTGCATCCCTATAGTTTTGGATTCCCAGAAGATTTCAGCTGTCTCACTAATAAGGAGAGTAAAATTGTTGCATTTGCCTCACTTGTTGCTTGCAGATGTATAATACTGCACTGGAAAGACCCTACAGACATCATGCATCTGCCATGAAAACAAGCAGTCAGTCCAAAATGTATTTGTGTAACATTTAGAAACACACGATACCAAAGTAATCTGTAGCAGAACCAAACAGGAACGGAGTTAAAGGCAAATTACCACCAAGCACTAATGCCACCAAATTGATAGGGGCCACAGAAAATTAGGCCATTTAGACATTTCACCGATTCAATTGATCTTCATTCCCAAGAGCGTTGGACTAACGAGATTCTTATCTACCGTGCTTTCCCGATGAAGAGGCACAGACAGCACATGCGTTGAATGATTCACACTTACATACTGTTCCGTCCTGATGACACAGCTGACAGACGGTGCAGAATGTGTGGGACATGATACTAGTTGTTGTTCCAAGAAGATGTAGTGTGCTTTTAGTCGCCATGCAGTCAAATGAAAAAGAAAAACGGGTCCTTGAAAGAATGCTTAAATTTAATTTAGTATTTAATTAATGACTTCAAAGTCCTAAATATTAGTGCTATTAGTGCTTTTACAGTACCACATTCAAATAGATCAGTAAGCAAGATAAAAGCTGCATTAAAAATACATCAACCGTAGCAGCATTGTGCTCTCTGGAGATTCCCACCACTATTGTGAAATATGATGATTTCACCCGTACAGTTGAGGAGCTGTACTGTATCTAGGATAACAGTTCAGTGTGAATGCGTGGAGTTAGTTCCCAAGGCGTTAGGAACTAATGTGTTTTTATTCTCTTGTTTCGGTACAAATGACCTGTCATTGAGTCTACTGATCAAGAGTTGATCCTAAAGCGCAACCGCTTTAATGCAAAATGTAATAAAACATATGAGAAACAAAACTCTCAATCCAACTCAAGACTATGTGTTTGCAAGACTATCGGGAGCTACAGTAGCTATGACCTTAAAGGATAACTTAGTTATTTTTCAAGCTGTGTCTGTGACTGGTGGGAACAAGAATTTTTGAAATTGGTCCAGTATTGAGCAAGCACTGCTGTTAGCGCTTAGCCGCTAATCCGTCTACAACGTTAACGCTTCAGGGAAAGTGCGTAGTCCTCTAAAATCATTTTCCTGTTGTTATTGTGTTAGTATCCATGTGTAGCACAAATAGTTACAGCTTCAGCTCTTGTTGCAGCTACACCTTTGTTAGCTAGTTAAGAGTTGAACCGGTAACTATTTGTGCTACACATGGATGCTAGAAAAATGTTTTTATTTTTCTGTCGGGATCCTGTTGGTCTGGGGAGGGTGTGGACTAGCACACGCCTCCTCCAATGCATGTGAAGTCGCCAGCCGCTTCTTTCCACCAGTCAGTGAGGAGTTTCATCGGGGGGGCGTAGCGCATGCGGAGCAACACGTTATCCTCCCCAGCTCCGCTCTATTCTAATTCTAAGACTGTTATTTACCTATATATCACTACTTGTTCTTTTCCTATAATATGGCAGTGAAATTGGTATTAAATTACATTCAAAGTGGTCTTAAAAAGGTCTTAAGATTAAACTTGTCTTGAATTTAAGCCTGCAGATACCCTGTATATGAAGATTACTGGTTAGAGAGCAATGTCACTCTTAAAGCATCACACTGGTGCTTTAATGAAACAGTGCAGTCGTAAGTGAGACCGTATCTGGGCTCTCACGCAGACGGCTGCTAAGATTGCACGCTTAAGGGAAGATTCTGCATTTGCTGCTTCGCTGAATGTCAACATTAGACATTGCAGCCCCATTAGTTGCGTCTCACTTCCCGCCCACCCTCTCCTCCACTTTAAACAGAACTTTCATTCTTTTTTCTCTCCTCTCGTGCCCTTTGATTCCCTAGAAGTCTCTCGAGATGAGATGTGGCATTTACCTAACAGTAAAAGAGCAGAATACTGATGCTAGTTACAGCTTCTCACACATCTTTGCTCAAAGATTATTGATCCATAGCCCACGAGTCCAGCGGGGGTCATTACAGGTGTAATTTTGTCACCAAATTAAATCACTCGGTTTCCCGTCCTTCTTTTCACTTTCTGTGGCTTTTTTTTGATAAGGTGTGAGAAGCATTAAATGTCAGTCGTCACACATGAGTTTACTCCGTTTCCATCTGGCTGACATTCCAGAATGAACTACTCCTTCTCGTGCCTCAGGTCTCCGTGATTTGGTGCTAAGAATGGTGAAATCTATACATCTAGACGTGTGATGTTCATTTTCATTTGACCAGCCTTCCATTCTGAAACAAGAAATAGCGTATTGTAAACAGCACTGAAAATATTGTACGACCCAATTATTATACCAAAGAGATTTCCTCCGTGCTCCTCTGGCTTACACTTACGCTTGAAAGCAGTCAGTTAATTTGGTATGAGTTACAGTCTCCAGTCATCCTAAACTATGTTCTCTTTTCTACCAAGATGCTTTAATGAAAAACCTGTGTGCAGGAACTTAAGCATTGTTGCAAATGTATTTCCCCCCACAGTCAGTGGAACGCCAGATGGGCTTGGTGGCACCTTGGCATGGCTTTAGTGACCCAGTCTGTTTGGGAGGCAGTGACAGCTCAGGCGACTGGTACTCGTCTGTTTGGAAAGAGAACAGTTGAGGGACCTGTTGTCATAGTGACATCAAGGAAAACCTGTTTGCACGGTACTGGGCGTTTTTGGCAGCATTGGTATTTCAATGACCATAGTGACTATACGCTGATCCTGCTCAGCTCCGTGACAATGTTTGTCCTCCAGCTTGTGACTAGTCAGATCGACACTGTTGCCATAGCAGTGGATTGGCAGCTCATAAATCCTTTCCATATCCATACAGTTTTTCTCCAAAGTAAATGTTTATCTAAGTGTCACTTTGATACGTTTGCGTTATCTGGCTAGTAAAATGTAGTACATTACCATTTTATTTAAGTTACATATCACATAGCTTAGTGAACATAATTGTCTATATGAGTCATCTTCCCAGGGTGCATAAAGAGATGAGTGAGTTTTTTTGTTTTTGTTTTTTGTTTTCCAGGGGCAGCCTGTTGGCCAGTGTGATTTCAACATCCGACTGTTGTGCATAGAAAAGGAGATAATTTCTCCCCGAATGGAAAAGATGAAGACCGGACAGATTGACAAAACCAAGGAGCCGTTCAGTGTCCGGAACAAGCCCTTCTTCGACATCCACGCAGCACGCAAGGTAACTCGAAGGACATCCCATTCCCTTTCTAACCCTTTCTCTCTTAACGAAACAAAACTCAAGCTGATACATGATGCGCAAACATTTTCCTAGACATGCAATTATCCCCTATGAGGATCTAACACAACATATTTCCATAATGTGTTCATTTGCATTTCTGACGTCTTTGTGTTCCCATTAATTGCTGTTTGTTTTTGCCTGTCAATGAGATTGCTCTTCCCTAAAACACTTTTAACACTGTTAAAAAAACAGCTGTTGGGGATGTACGGTGCATTTCTGGGTCCATTTTGTTCTTTTTCTGGCCAAACATTTAAAAATAGATAAAGGATCGATACTTGGCACTACTGTATCGATATTGTATTGCGGAAGAAAGTATCGCGATACTATGCTGTATCGATACCCCCCCCACTCCTAGTAATTGGTAAAGTAATTAGCTAGTTACTTTTGAAAGAAGTAACTCATTTTCAGTAACGTGCACAACACTGCTGATTATTACCAAGACATTAGCCTTTAATCTACTGTAAAACTCAAAATGGACACAGTCGCTGTTCAAATCACCCATAAGAAGAGTCAGTGGATTCGTTGAGACGAAACAAAAACTCTACATGAAGCGTTTGAAATCCCCGATAAAGTGTGAGCTCTAATTTAATTGGACATCGCCTAGTATCCGGGATGGTACTGAGGCTGTCATTTGCTCAATAATACCATGGAAGGGAAGTCTCATTAATTTGACTTTTTGCATGATTGTTTCGGTTCTGGTTCCTCTTTTGGAGGCGTCATTCAATCTATAGCTTATCGCAGCCCAGGTTACGAGCCTGTGCTGTTCCCAACGCTGAGGACAAGAGCATTTATACCCCCGGAAAGCTGTTAATCCGTCCAGGGAGGCCTGCACTTCTGGCCTAACAACAGGTCAGTGGAAGGTCAATGCACAATTAGTTCGATATTTTACTCAGGCCAAGATCAGAGGGAAATCGGGGCCGTGTACAGTCACATAAAATCAATACTGTAGGCAATCCTCGCGCTCTTCAACCAGGCCCATAACTAATATCTCAGTCTTCATTGCGGGGGGTTTTCTTGCACTGTGTGTGAATTGCTAAGTTTCAACGACGGGGTTACCTTTGGTCTAATGCTGTGCTCCCCTCCCCTCTAAGGGCCTTTTCATAAAGGATCACCCACCATCTTTTGGGGGGCATGTTGATGAAGATGTTTTAGAAGTGAAGTCACTGGTTCCTCACTGCCTCGTTGTTCTATGCGGTAGCCATCTGCTCCCCATACAGCCATATCTCTGTTGTAAGGGACATTTAAAAGGGGGAAACTGGAATCCGGCTCATTAATTCATGGCAGCACAGCACTCCACTGTATGGCGTGTTGGACAGAAATTCCTTTTTAAGGATATTTCAATCAGAGGCTGGAGTTGTATGATGGCTTTTGTGTGTTGCTCGGGTGCTGTTTTGTGTCCGGAGCACCAATCCCCCTCCAAATTGGACCATTTATCCTTTTGTCTTTTCAATTTGTGCTAATGCCTTACAATAGCCTCTTTGGACTACAAACTTGTACATTGAGACATGATGTGTTTTTGGAATTTCCCTCCACTTTTTTCTGAATGAACTTGGCGGGCTAGATGTGAGTGAGATTCTGAGTGGAAGATAATTCTAAATTGAATGGTTAAATGTCTGTCTGCGGCATAATGTAACTTAATCTATGATGCCCTTTACACATTGCTCATGACATCGTTAGCTAATTATTAAAGGGGTATATCCTAAGGCTATTGTCCTCGCTGATCGCTGTTTGGCATATTTTAGTACTCTGAAATGTAAAAGAAACTGAAAACTGAAATCTGTATTTGTTGCCATTTTTCCATAGTTCCTAAAATGTTGATCACTGTTTCCCAAAACCTCAAATGTCTTTTGTCCACAACCCAAAGATATTCAGTTTACTGTCATAGAGGACCAAAGAAACCAGAACATATTCACATTTGAGAAGCTGAAATCAGAGAATTTGGACATTTTTTCTTAACAAAATGACTCAAAAAGATTAATCAATCAAAATCAAAATAGCTGCCGATTTAATAGTTGACAACTAATCGATTAATCGACCAATCGCAGCTCGTAATTGTTGCAGCTCTAGTTGCAACAAAATGATTGCTTACTTGACATCTATAGGAGTGGAGTAATTATTTAAGTGAAAAGATAAAACTGCATTTTAGTAACACAACAGGGGTTGCACCTTTCAATGTTTTTTACTGGCCTCACAGACATTGAAAGCTTTTGAACACACCTCGCAGGCAAAACATAGGTTTGCAAGTCAGAGTAGGAGTAACAAGTGTTTCCTAGCAATTGAAACAGGCACAGCCGTATATCCCTGTCCTGGATCTCACTAGAACCTCACACAGATTGTGATTGTGACTGGTGGAGATATGTCACTTTTTGGACATTTTAGATTTTACGGAGGAGGCCTTTAATAATGCAGCCATTGTGTGCCAGCATCTCAAATAGAATAGCCTAGTGTCAAAAAAATAAATAATTGTTATTTTATTACCTCCAATACCTCCTGTTCCATAAAGTATCTAAAGGAAAAGATAGCTCTTTTTACTGATGGGATATCAGTAAAACTACAACCATGATCTGCTTGATTTTTGGCAGCCCATCAGACGCAAATGTCTGTGACTGATGAAGTGACTGATGAAGTTACATCATTGGTCAGTTTTCCAACGCGGGATGAAATGCATTCAAGTGCGCCTAGGAAATTTGGGCATTTGGTGATGTCATGGTGTGTGGAATGTACCATTCAGGATAGGAAATTCCACTGTTTGGCGGAGTGCTGGAAAGTCGACACCACTGGTCGACTTTTGCCGTAATACATTGTGACGCATTCAAGTGCGCCTAGGAAGAGAAAACAGCTGTCCATGCGCCAAGAGGCATGAGGGAGAGCGCACACAGTCCAGTCACATACTAGGTTTTGACTTAGTCTTGTTTTTAGTTCAACAGTATTATGTAATTTTTTTAAATGAAATGATTAAAAACATTGCCCATTTAATATTTTCAAAAATAGGTCAGAATCAGAATAAATGAGTTGCGGCGAAGAACCAGAATTTAGAAGAATTACCTTCACTTTCAGATAAGGAGGTTATATAATAATGAGATTTTGAGGCACAGCATTTTTTTCTTAATTATCTAAAATGCTGCCAATCTGAGCGTGAATCTGTGTCTGGCCCGTTTCCATGCCCTGTCTCCATTAGATCTATTTTTCACCCCTAATCTTTTAAGCGGGGCATGCTTGTTAACGATAGAATTAAAAGTTGTAGAAAAATAGTTAAATGCTTATTATGGATTTGGGAAGGAGGCAAAACAGTTACCGAATTTATAAAGTAGCTAAAGCAATTAGGCATAAATCGAACAAACTTCACCCTAATGACTAATGAGATCAGTATCACCATCTGAATCTAGGACATCACCTCTCCAGTACCTACTTGGATCTCCCGGTAGTCCACCCCGCGGGTGAAGTTTGAGTGGGACAGGCTGCAGTTGAAACTAGTGGAAAAAAAGAGTGACAGATTTCCTCCCTGAGAGCTAATGTTGTCTTCAAATCTTCTTCTTTTTTTTTGCTGAAATTGAATTTGCACTGAGGCCTTTAACGTAGTTATCTATTTACTCTTGAGAAACTGCAATCTCTTCACGGACCTCAGACTGATTGCCTAATCACAGTGGGTGAGATTAAGGTTTAGCGTATGCATTGAATACAGAATAGCTAAGAGAATTGGACTGCATTGAGAATAGAAATAGTTTGGTGAAATCACCCTCAGGGCCACTGAACCATATCATTAGCGCAATCATTTATTTTGTTGTCTGTGGGCAGTGAATCAGGAAGTTATCTCAGATTCGCAAGAGCAACTTCGGTGCTGCTGCCTCCACAAAAGGAAATTTAAGTGTGACCCCTGCTGTCAAATTTGATCTAGACCCCTTGATACATTCAAAAATATGTCATTCAGACCTAGGTGATAGGCCTTTTCCAGACATGCAAACCGTCTGCAGTCTTATATAGCAACATGTATTTTCTGATTGAGAATGTGCTCCCGGACATGGCCTGTCCCAGGAGCCTTGCCAAGCTTACGGTTTAATTTGCAGCTCATCATTATCAGACCTTATCTGACCTTATCTCAACGAGGTGGTCTCAGGTTTATCTCAGATGGATTTCTGGGTTGTTTTGTTTATCGCCACCTGTTGCTGATGTTTGGGCCTGAGTGCCGATCCCAGTGTGTAACTACAGCCAGGCAATGCGGTAATTGCTATGACAGGAAGGCTCTTTGTCTCGTCCTAATTCACCTTCCCCTCCAGCGCGCTCAGTCCTCATTAAAAGCCCTGTTATATTGAAATGCCTTTCTCTGGTTGACCCCCTATTAATGTTAAGGCCAGACAGACATGGCAAAGGGCTGTTTTTTTTTGCTGTCAGCAGTTTCAGAGTGCCAGGCTGAAAGAAAGTAAATCCTCCTTACCAGTGTGTCTGATTAGCTGAGCACTGTCAGTCTGCATGCTCATTGCGGGCAGGCTGACCGCACACCGCTGTCAACTGTCTAGTCTCCACCAGCTCAACAATGTGTGAAGGGAACTGTCAGGAGAGGGAAAAGCAAGAGGCCAGGTACCCGTCTCTGCCATATCATCATCAAATTACAAATATTAGGACTTAGACGGTACGTTGAAATTCCCTTTATTGTGTATCTGTCGATAAAGGATGTCAAAGCATGTAATAACCATTTAGCTTAATCAGTGTTCATTTCGTGAACAAAAACTATGACGAAAAATATTCGTCAATGACCTTTTTTCCATGACTAAGATGAGACGCTGACAAGCTAAAAATAGACCTTTGATGATAAAAACTATGATGAAATGTATGCTTTGTTTTCGTTGACGATACGAGACTAAAATGTTCGTGGTGGCTATCGGACATTGAACATGCAGGATATTTTCCCCCAATTGTGCGTCTAGTCTGTCTGTCAAAAGCAATGCACCCCTGTCATTGGTTGAATTGGTTGAGGGGCGTGTGCAGATAACCAGAATCCCAACAATACAGGTGATGACGTCCCAAACCGACAGCGAGCTAATGACAACAACATGATGGCTTCAATGCAAAAAGAATAGATCTATGCACAAACTTTATTTATAATTTGGCAGAAAGGAAAACATTTTGAAGAATGAAAAGTTGACTTAAATGTAATGACTAAACTAAACTGTCCTATGATGTAAAGCGCTTTGGGTTTCTTGAAAGGCGCTATATAAATCCAATTTATTATTATTATTATTATTAAACTAAGACTAAATCTAAAATAGCTGCCAAAATGAACACTGAGCTTAATGTGTAGTTTATTCAGTTTTCAAAAGCAATGGTTTTTCCCAGGTGCTTATTCTTAGAGATGGCAAATTCAAGGCATGTTTATCTTTTGCAAGCTCCAAAGCAAAGTCTTTTCTTTTTTGTTATTTTTAATGATTTGTTTTTTTCCTTGTGACCCAATATTTACTTTGCAGACTAATGGGTGAACCGGTGAAGCAAAATGTGTTGTGTTTTAGTCTACTGACGCCACACACCTACAGTAATTAACGTCGCAAGGACATGATAATCTTCGGGCAGCGCTACAGTAAATAGCCGGTTTATGTCCCGCAGCTCAACTAAGAGTTCAGTTGAAATACACTACCAGATAAGCATTCATCAGCCTGTAGCGCCGGCCTTGCTAACGCACCCAGCCTCCAAGGTTACGGTTAAGACGCAATTCATCACATGCATCCTCTCTCCCACAAAGGGAAACGTCGACTGTTGTATAACGACTTACTGTATGCTGCTGGAAAGAACGCTACACAGACTCGATGACTAATGTTTGTTTACCTCAGTTGCTTTGAGATTTTTGAGTTGTCTTCAAAGTCCCCCAAGACGTTATGCAATAGCTGATGATGTACAGAATATCCATGCAGTAAAGGTTGCTTCTGTGTAGGGATATAGGGTGTTTGCCTGCTCTCCCTATGCTTTCCAGGCTCAATGTTGATGTACTGATAGTAGGGACCTTGCATTGTCTGGTTGATGTCAGCGGGTGTCAATCTTCAGATGCTCTGTGGACTTATGGCATATTTCCACATAGTCCATCTTTGCTGTGTCGCCTGCCTTCACTGGGTGACTTATTGGGATGTCATAACCTCGTGGGATGGCGATTACTTGCACAGCTCGAACAACAACAAAGCAAATCTACTTCTTTTTGGGGGCTATGCTCTTTATTATACAGTAGACATTTAGGAAAAATGTTTTCTTTGTTGAGACTGTAAAATATATAAAAGCTGTCCTCACTGTTACATGGTTACATCAGCTGGTGCGAAGATTGGTTTACTACAATTCTCTTTGATATAAGAGAGCCTTGGTAACTGACCAATACTTTTTGGCTGGACCGCAGAATGTGGGGCCATCCCTACAAACGGGAAAGTCGCTGACTGACGGAGTGAGTAGCTGAGTGAGTAGCTGAGTGAGTAGCTGAGTGATGAAGTTCTACCATTGTTCGACTCTGTTAGCACACGTCAAATGCATTCAAGTGACTTCAGAGCAAAACAAACATGGAGGTTTAGGACGCGCTTTTGCGGCGTCATTTATATTTAATACGGTATGTGTGAATAAAGCGAGTAAAGCCGTGAACTCCCCATCCTGCCTGTGTGTCTGTCCCGGCCCTCACTGTAGCATGTAGCAATGTACAGTAGCATGGAAGTCGTATTTTATTTCTCCACGGAGATTAATAAAGTACCATCTTATCTTATTCATGTAGTATTGTATTGTAGGGAGAGCGCAGATGGTCAGGGCTGTAGCACTCGAGTCCGGTCGAGACCGAGTCTCTTCTAAGAAAGTGACCAGCAGCGAATAATCCCATTTCACAGTTGATAAAATTATGCAATGTCATCTAGCTGCAGCCCCGTTTTTCAAAATAAAATACAACTGTCCCGACAATTTTCAACATTTAATAAATTTTGTCCTTAAAACATGATCATTTTGTTGAAATGTTTTTATAAACCTCCCTTCTATCTTAGGCAGTAAACAAAAATATGCTATTTTAGTCAATAAATACAATGGTAGCCTTGGATAACACATTGCTACATGGTATTGGTCTCGAATTGGACTCGTAGTTTTGTGGTCTTGGTCTTGACTCGGTGTCGAGGCTCCCCCACCCTCGGTCTCAACTCGATGCCAAGACGTAGTTAAAATTGAGCTACATAGAGTGTACAAAGAATCAGAAGGGTTCTTTCACTTCTGATTTACACCAGCACATAGTCATTGTACACATTAGCCCACAATTGAGTGCAGTGGACTCAAACTAAAATGTAAAATGATTTTTCCAGTGCAATGATTGATTATATCAGTCAGTGTTCTCCCAAACTCCTGCAAAAACTGGTTAACATTGAAGCGCTCAGAATCTAGAGAATCAAGAATCTATCAAGTCAATGTGTCCCAGATCCACCTCCAGGGAGGGTCACTATTTGTGGCAGGACACACTCATACTCTGTACATAGGTTGGTATCTATCCGCCAATATCAAGATTGAGTCTAAGCTAATGTAACGAGATGATCCTGAACCAGACAAAACTAAGGCTGGTCATAAGACTACTAGTATTGAATCATATGACATATTTAAACTAAGGTTGGTGTTGGGAGTTGGGGTTCCGAAGATAAGGAGCGTCATAGGAAAACGCTCTGCTTCCTGCTGATTTCTTCTTGATTTTTTATTTATTTTTTAATACTGGAGCTTGGCAGGTCAGAGAATACAACACTGCAATAGTCGTGTCTCAACAAAACAAAAGCATGCGCCAGATTTTCAGCATCGGTGGGTGTTTAAATCTTCGCAATATTGTGAAGGTGGAAAACTGCTACCGTCGTGATTCTTTTGATGTGTGTGTCGAACGAGAGGATAGGATCCAACACAATGCCTAGATTCTTAACTCTGGGACTCTGAGTAAATCATAATTCAGGGTACATCCTACTTTTTCTAGCAGATAAATAAAAAGCAGAAGGAGACTGTCAAACTGCAGGTGGCCTCCCGCGCACCACAAGGGCCTTCCAGTAAGGGATCAGAGCCCACATTTGATATAATGCTTAAACTGAGCCTGAAGTAGTGCAATTCTACAACTAGATGAGCATTGTTTCTGTTTCTGTGTCACCCGTGATCCAGGACGTCTGCTTGTTCAAACAATGTGTTTTGTGATTAAGGGCATTACAGAATCAAGCGTATTCAGTAGGGTGGTATTTAATCCATTTGTATGACTTTCTGCGATTTTGATGAAGTTAGTATGACAGCAGGGTAGTTTGACTAGAAATTGAATGAGGTAATGGTCTGATAATACTGGTGGGTAAGAGGAAATTGATAGTTCGGAGATGGCAACATAGTGTGCAAGGTCCAAATCGAGGGTATTACCATTAGTGTGAGTCGATACCTAAACAACATGTGTAAAGCCAAACGTGTTGGCGTGATAAAAAAGCCTCGCTGAAGGGATTAGGTGGATAATTCCCAGGAATGTTGAAATTACCAATAATGAAAATGTTATCAGTTTGAGTCACAAGGTCAGCGAAGAAGGTGGCGAACACATTGAAAAAAAAGTGATTAGGGCCCCGGTAAAACCAAATAGAATGGCTGTGGGAAAACACCTGCATAAATAAACGTATTAGTTGATATGGAGGGGAGCATAATAAGCATCTTGCATAGAAGTATGGAGACAAATTAACGTCACAAGTATTGTCCGCATAGAAAAAAAAATGCATGCAAACGAAGAAATCAAACCTCAAGCATGAGAAAAACACAATCGTACTCGTTGTTGAGAGCCTTGAAATGGTCTCGCGTCGCTTGAAGCGATAGGAGAAGATTTTGACTTTAAATACAAGATCAGTTTTATTTAGTAGTTAACAGTAAATTATGCAAGATTACAGAGCTCTGGGTCCGACTATAGGTCCCTGACAACCAACATATGAATGGCAGTTCGTAAAGTCAAGAAGCCCTGTCTGTCCCTACCCAGAATATTTTATAGTTAGACAGACAGAGAAAATCAATGTTGGGGTTGTCCTTCTTCTGATTGGGCCAAAGGTGTCCGCGTCCGCCCTTCTGCGTCATCTGATTCCAGTGCCAGCTTCTCCTGTCCTGTAACTAGACAACCATGATACCACCGTCCTGATGCCAGGCTATCGCTAGCATGCTATCAACGGATGTCCCGATAAGGAGTTATGCTGTTCATGAGGGCTATTTGTTATTTTAGCAAATGTGTGTGCGTTTATGTGAAAAAGCAACAGTTTGTCT
>CABFOS010103703.1:4133-29259 GCA_900660315.1 Diretmoides pauciradiatus
CAAGAAGGAACTCTGGTCAAAATAAACATAAGAAATATCAATGGCAGTTCATTTTTTCATTTATTCATGACCATGATTGTAGAACGTCAGCAGGCTAGTTAACTACTGTAGCTAACTTGGATAGCTACCGACCAGGATGGCTAGTTTAAACTTGTACGGTCAACTAGTTATCCTACTGTAGATATCTTAGTATGGCTAGATACTGTAGCATTTTTACGTTTTTTTTCTTTCCTTTTTCACCGGACGTCAGTCTGACATGGGGGACTGCCCATTGGTCCGACGGCCCATTATTCCGACCCCAATAGTCCGAAAAATGTCCCATAGGTACAGGGTTGTGGGTAAGGTTAGGGTTAGGTATAGGGGTTAGGATAATGGTGAGGGTTAGTGGCCCGGATCCGAGTACACTTGACCCCAAAGTCCAGTTTTCGTTTGATTAGTGTGAACACTGTGTACGTACATGGGCACAGATCAATGAACCGTGCCTGGGTCCACTTGAAAAGGTCGTCTCAAGTACGGTTCATGTGGTACGGTTTCGCATCAGGTGTGATTGCTTCGTACCGTGCCTGAGTACGACCCCCCCCACCATCTCTCCCATACAAACAAACACGAGTAGCAGTCAGAGAGGGTTGACATTTCAATCTCCAAAATATAAAGTATATCTCCAAAGTGTACTCTTCTTCTTTGTGTTTATTGGCGGATCGCAAACCAACTAGGTCTATGCCGCTGTATCGGAGTGTATAGATATGCAAGTGTATTCGGGTACGGTACAACATTACTAATGTGAAAGCTGAGCGAGAGTGGAGAGGGGGGCACTCATACTCATCTCCTAAAAACGCCCTCAGAGCCATCAGACCAATGGCATGGCACCTCTGACATACATACATAGAACTGTGGTTCTTTGGCTCCGCCCATTGAGGTTTAACTCAACCAATGTGATTATTTCTGCTCTGCCTAGAACTAAAACTCCAATCTGCAACAAATCACCACAGTAATAGTAAATTAGTAAACTTTTATCAGCACAGAGATGACCCGGCCCAGCACAATATGTTTTTACAGCTATCAAGATGTGGGTCAATTGTAGATTTGTATTTTCTTTTCTATTACTGCTGTCAAAGCTTCTGTCGCAATGGTACATTTTGTATTATGACATGCCTGATAGCCCACTTTAGAGAGCAGACAATGAAAAGTGTGTCAGGTCAGAGAGAGTAGACATATTCAACGCTTCTATTTAAAGGAGGTTTGTTAAAACCTGAGGAATGTGTCGTCCTAATCCATCTCAGGCGTTATCAATCTTCTCAGTCACACCAACTGGGGTTTGGAGGGGGGAAAGTTGCTTTGATGAACATCCCAATTTGAAGCAAGAATGTTTTCTGTTACCTTACCAACAGTGTATTTTAGTAACCAAACACAATCTGGAAGAAAGACTTCTAAAGTTTTTTTTCTGTTGTTTTGATATTCAACATCTAATCGCTCATCCACATGATTATGAAACCAGTGATGTGAGTTTGGCCCGGATTTAAAGGGAGTGTGGGTCGGAGGATTGTGTGTAACCCCTGAAAATAGTCTGAGTCTTTGGTATCTATCACTTGAGTTTGGATACTGTTTAAACTAAGATTGCTGGAAGTGCTGCTATTGTTAGTCATTTATCTTTCTATCTCCTTTGGCCGGGTAAAGTAAAGAATGGAACAGATAGGCAAACTAGATCCTAATAGTAAATCCACCTGTTCAAGAAGCTAAGTTGTTAGCAGCACTCCATATCCTGTTGTTCACCATCGCTATTAGACAGGATCTGTCCTGATGTGTCCCTGCGCTTCTTTGTCTCAGAATGGAACACACTCCAGTTCACAAACATGGGTCTGGCTGTGGACGCCCCTCCTCGCTTCTGTTTCATATCAACATAGCAGTGATTAGAGAATTTACTTCCATCAGTGGACCCACCCCTAATATACCATAAAATCCCTGCTTTGTGGTTTACTCATGGAAACTATTGGTCATATGTCACTCTTGTATCCCCAATCCCCTTGTATTTCCTGGTCCGAAACAGTGTTTTTCAGCGTGTCCCTGCTGGTCGTCCTCAGATCTACAAAGCCATGCCTATCATGACGCGTTGCCCCTCCTCGGTTCAAAACTGACCCATTTAATGACATCTCCTTTATTTATTTCCATGGCTATGGTTATTGTTTTTCCACAACAAAACCATTTTTATGAGGCGCTTGACAATGTAAAGCCTCTGCTCACCAAATCAGCGACGTTCCATGAAGTCACCCATGGGCCAGGTGTCCGGGAGAAAAGACGATGGACGATGATCTGTCCTTTGCTGAGACATTTCGGTCCAACATAAATTGTGTTGTTTGTAGCCATCACAGAAGTGACCCATCATGCATTTATCCTGTGTTATAGTGCTGCAGTGTATAGGCATATTGTGACACAAAACGCTGATGTCTGTAAAAAAAAATTAATATTATAAGAATACATGTTTAGCAGCTGCAAAAATAATATAATTTCCCCAATGGTTACTTTCCAGTATATATGCTACAGTGCAATAAGCATTCAGTACATGGACTTGTATGTTTGTTTCATCTGTATGGGAGTAGCTATAGGAAATGTATCATGTAGTCCACCCCACCCTCCTTATCATCAGTTTTAGTCTTATGTTGTGCTGCTGCTTACTCAGTGGAAATTATGGAAGTCAATATTGCCTCATAGTTTTCAAACAACACAAATGTTTAATTAGCTGCATGGATTATTGTTATAGTAGGGAGGAACTGGTCACTTTTGGGTGTTAACGTTCTTTGTTGGCTTCCCATTAGCACTCGCCAAGAGGGAAGCAGTTTCATGGTATCAGATGGTTAGTTATACCCCTTTGACTTAGTAGGAAATAAGAGAACATATGGCCGTGATTCCCAGGCACCTGATTGGTGCAACTCAGCATTGCACCCTGGGAATTTGCAAGTGGTCCATTGTCCTGATAGATGACTGTGTTCCTGAACGACATGACCTCATTCCATCCCCGGGGAGAGGTCCCCTACCCAAGCGGTGGGGTGTTGAAAATTTACCTTATTCAATTTGCTTGTGCATGACCAATGGGCAGAGCCATAATGGATCATGTCATCACAGTAAACTATTTATGATGCTGAACTGAACACTTTCCGTAGTTTGTTAGGTGACTTTTTACAGGCACTGGCATCATAGAGTTTCCTATCACTGCCTCTGGACAATGTGAAGCCTGACAGATAACAACTGTAACAAGAGCTAACTCTCTGACACACATGCACACACCCAGACGGAACTACTCCCAGGTTTTAAAGTAGTCTACATTGATTGTGCGGACAGAGTGGGTTGTCAATTAAGAATCCCAGCCAATGAGGAGACCAGAAAGCCCGCATCCAGCTCAATCAAAAGCTGGGCTGAGTGGAGAGGACTGAGGTGAGTGTAGTAGTGTGTTCAATGCGGAGCACTATCTCTTCTGGCCCCAGGGACTTGACCATTGATCTGGTGTGATGTCTTCCAGGGGTTATACCTGTTCACAGGCTTCATGGCGTCTTGGAGGGACACGTAACACATGTAAGTGAGGGCACATGTACATCTAGAAGGTGTAGAGGTGGCATGTGTGTATCTGTCATGTATCTTGATAGAAATATCTAGATATGGTTGACAAAATTATTATCACAGTGCTGTGTAAGTGAGGCCATTCAGCCAAATCACAGGAAATGTCATGATAAAGGTCCTGTCTGTCTTTCCTCGGGAGAAAGTTAATGTAATAATCCACAACATTTGCATATAAATACATGTCTGCTGTGCTACTCTCTATCGCTGATTGATGCGACCCTATACTGATTCAACCTCTAGCCAGTTCATGAAAGCTACATCTGCTGTTCTAAACATCCAGTGTCACGTCAGTCTTTCCTCTAGCACACAGGAAGTGATGCGTTTTACGTTTCCAGCAGCAACAGCAATTTGTTGAGAATAAATAGAAGGACTGGGTAGTTGGCGTTAGCAGAGATAGCCACCATGGCTGAACAAAACGCCAACTACAGAAACTTCATCAACAGAAAATATGTCACAAGACTGGACACACTGTTTGATTGTGTGATCTCTGGGAAGTCGCTTCAGACCAAATATATATACCATTATGTTTTCATATATGAAACTCCTTATGTTTTACTGTTAATTCAAACTAGCATTTGAAATTTGCTTCATCTGTAATCTTTGAATTTGTTATTCTCGCACCAGTATAAAGGGGGCAGGACATGATAAGCTCTGCTTCTTCCTGTCCCTCCTCGTTTGCTGCTTTGTTATATTATCCATTTTAGCTTTGTTTTAGTCTAAGAAATGCATTTTATAACCATTTGTATCAGTATTGTTTGCTGCCTTACGAGGTAAAGAAAGAAAGAAAGAAATATGGAAACTTCATCAATATTGATATTACAGAAAAATCCTTCAATCCAGAAATCCTTAAAACAATTATTTTGATACTCACAGTGAGTATTTTTATTCAATGCTAATAATGACCTACAATACATTAATCACAGTTCTTATATAAAAATAAAAAAATCTAATATGAAATAAACAAACATTTTTACTAGTAAAGTCTTTGATGTAAAAAAACAAAAAGGTGCAACGGTTCACATTAGGATTAGTACTTCTTAACGGTCTTAATCAGCTGATCATACTTTATGCAGCTTCCCAAAGTGAAGCCCACTGATCTTAGACTCAAGTGGGTCACTGCATGACAGACTGTCTGATAAATGCAGCAGTGCCTTGCCCAAGGTGCTGTTTTCAATAAGTTCAGAAGGAAAAGATTTGACTTCATTGAACCAGCTCCCCTGTATCAAAAACATGATTCATGTTGTCCATACGCACGCTTAACGACACACAGCAGTGGCCTAGTGGAAAAAGCTGCCCTCGTTTTCCAAATAGACAATAGGAAATCGACTTACGACCTTTACCAGAGTAGGGAAAGGAAAGAAAGATGGGAAAGGAGGAAGAGAGGAATAACACAAATAAACAAAGCAACGACTGTCTTTTCTGTGTGATATGTGACGTCATAATGCAAAACCAAGATTTGCTACAGAGAAAGAGTAAGTCTTCATCAGTAAGGATGCTGACCAACAATATTTTTATTATCTGGCTATTTGATATGAGCGACATAGCTACTTATCCGCCTATCTGGCAGCCACTCTGTAAGGAATATACACAAACCACTATTTATTGAGACACTGTACACTGACTTCTTTGCAATCAACATGGGTCAGATACTAGAAACAGCACAAATCCATCATTGGAGGTATTCCGGCTTCATTTGTCATCCTAATACTGAATAAGCAAGATAATGAGTGGAAAGAATAGCTGGGCGTCAAATGGTTACACAAAGAAAGGGTTGATGTGGAAAATATTCAAATACCATGACTGAGTCCTTAATTTCATCAGGTACCACAGCATTGTTATTTCATGGTGGTAAAAGTAAGATGCCGTGAAATTTCGTGCCTGCAAATGTTGGCAAAACCTGAGTCAGCTACTTTCTCATAAAAAAGAAGTACGTATGCCATTGGTACTCTGGTAGTGTGTTTAAGTTTGTTTACAGTAGAATAAAACCTTTTTTTTCTTCAACCCAAACGTCACACTAAGAAATCCAGTGAGGTCTAATGATTGTGTGCAGTAACTGGTATGTATTGTTGCATCTCAAAGCAGTCCATTTCATGAAGACACTGTCAAAATTAAATTACCACACTCAATGCTAAAATCTAATAAAATATTCTATTCCCTTTACCGGTGTACTTTGTCCCCTGCTTGTATGATGTCCAACAGTGAGGCGGAACTGTATGTAATCACTGGTTCTAGATATAGAAACAACCACGGTTTCATATTTACAATTAGCCAGTGCTAGAATCCCTATATTAAATGTGCATGACGTTAGGATCAGATTGTAAGGCGACTTGATGACTTTAACAGTCAGTAGCTTTGACATGACAAATGAATTTGACGTGTGGTTAAGCAACTTTTGTGGAATCCATCTGGAGCCATATGCACCAACTATTCTTGGATTGCTGCCGAGTTTTGAACGTTTGTCATCAGGACAATGTCTAAAGTGTGTTACTCTTGTCTAGTATATGGTTTTATTTTTGATTTCTGACTTTTTTCTTCTTCTTTTTTTTAAGCTGCTAGATACTTTCCGCCCCTGACCTGACAAATTCTGATCAAATCCAATACCACATTTTTATTGGTTTTCTTTTATTGTTTTTCTACTTAAGTGGCTTTGCCCATAGTGAGTCTTGTTTCAACATTGAACAAACTTACCTCTTACCCAGAGCAAAGCAAGCACCATTTAGAAAGTATCTTTACTAAATGGAATTGCGCTAAATTCCTCAGCATAACAATAGGCATATGCTTGAACTCTGATCCGATTTAAACTGATTTATTGGAATTGAGCAATGACTCAGATTTTCCTTCATGAGATCTACTTCCTCAGAAGTACATAGCAAAAGGGTGGTCTAGTCCTGTGTTGTGCAAATCTTTTGATTGGTGAGTAGTTTTAATGGAATCTTCACAAATATGGTTGGATTTATTCTTGTCTATCAACACAGTACAATGTAAAGGCGGATCTGTGGCAGCAATGCAATGAGTGGATGTTTCAGGCTCAAAACAATGTTGACATGTCAGGTGAATGCTATCTTTCCCAATGTCTGGATCAATTCCAAGAAGATGTTCAGGGGCTACAGCAGATCAAACAGGCACCCATGCAGCAGGTAAATAATCAGTGTCCAGTTGGAGAAATCAGGCCAGTAGGATGTGACCAGCAGGACTGGGACTGGACTCGGAGCTCAGCTGCGAGGGCTGTGACCCCTTCTGTCTGGGGGAGGTGAGCAGGGAAGAAGGTCACTGCCAGGGACCTCATCCATTACACTGGCCCCTCTCTTCAGGGGCTGTTGTCAAGCCTCAGGGTAGGCAACTGTATCAACATGGTCTGGGGCTCTGTGTGGTCTTGTTCAACCAGACCCTTGTGACCATTCACCAAAGCAAACTGTACACATCCAGCAAACACAAGGAAAAACAGCGGACGTTGAATAACTAATGTCCCTGGGGGGCTTTTCAGGGTTGCAAATGGAATTTAGAATTGGCTCGCTTCAAATGCAGGCAGCGTAGAATCACAGAGCAGCAATTACAGGGAATATTAACCAATAGAGAACATCAAGTCGTTTTAGAATACTTGAATCTTTATCATGTCAAAAGATAAATGTTGTGGAAAAAAGTGTTGAACATTACAGCTTTGTTTTAGTGGCATTGTACTTTATCTTTGATCAGTGGGAAGTGGGAATTCAATTTGCCTCACCCCAGCGAAGGCCAAGGGGCGACTAAGATGCCAATGCACAGAGCTTCTACCAACATCGACAGCAGTGCCAGCTATTCCACATCTTCTCGTTATAAGTAACCTTAAACCACCATGCTTTCATTTCACCTCGTTAACTTTAACATGACCATTAGGCCAAGCTAGAATAGAAACAATAAAATTTGTATTCTAATGTATTGAATTATTTGCAATGTACAGGCTTGTTAGTCGGCATGCCACAGGTCTCATTAATATCATTACGCTGAAAATTGGACTCTCATTTCTGAACCATGAATGGATACGTTTGATGACATGTTTTTCTTTTTTTTCTTTTTAGATGAATGTGACTTGCAATCTATGAATCATGTTGGCGACATTTTGATTTGAATGATTCAAAACTTTTGAACCAAGCTAAGTTGTACAACAAATCAGAAAGATAAGACAAAATAAATTTATTGATTGGGTCATTGCAACACCAGCTCAGTGGCCTTGTGGTTAGAGTGTCCGCCCTGAGTTTGGGAGGTTGTGAGTTCGATCCCTGGCCGAGTCATACCAAAGACTGTTAAAAATGGTACCCAATGCCTCCCTGCTTGGCACTCAGCATCAAGGGTTGGATTGGGGTTAAGTCCCTGCGACATACTAGCGTCATGTCCAGGGGGTGTACTTGTACATCAAGCTGCCTCACGCTAAGGCTCCAGGAATCAGGCTCCTGCCCTATGGAGCCTGATTCCTGGAGCCTATGGAGCCTGAACCCTCACAGGCTTACTCATTGCAACAGCAAGCAATATGATACAGCAAAAAAAGCAAATGTGAGTGATATAAACATATCAACTAGAAGACTAAACATGTTAAGTAGAATGTATGAATGAAAAGGATGGAGGAAGGTATGGATCACACCATTATTAGGGTGTGCAAAAGAACAGCAGCAGAACTTACAAAGAATAAATGCAGAATATGTATCATATCATATGTATCAGTATGTATTCACAGGGCACAACAAGAGAGGCCATACATATGAACAGAACGTGTCTAGGCATGTGTTGTAAAGAAATGATACACTTTGTCATAGAACAATAGAATTATTTTGATAAATGCATTACTAATCATCCCCTGATCAAAACTCTGAATGGAGCATGTGCATTATGTCTGTCCTTGATATCACCATGGAGGATAACGTGTCATATGTGCTGACTCTTACGCAAAGAATTTACATATCAGAAAACAGTGTAAGCAAATGTTGTATAGAATAGTCCACAGCATGGGACGGTTAAAAGCAATGCAGGGGTTGAATAAACAGCACAGGTGCCATGTTTCAGCTTCCTTCTAGTTGGAAGTCTCTCCCAGGTTGCTGAGACAGAGGCTCAAGGTGCTCTGTGGCTGCATCCCGTCACCATAGAGGGGTTGGGAGGTGTTGTCCGTGGTAGTTCAGTTTATGGCGGTCATAGATAGTCACGCATGCTTAACCCAAGAGAAAATGTACGTCCACACTAAATGGATAATAAAAGTCAACGTTACTGTGGCATTCTGGTATGAAAACAATCTGGTATGGATCCAGTGGAAGTTATTAAAGTAAAATTTAAATATTCTGTGGAATCTGCTAATGACATTCATACAGTACTCATTTGCACTGTTTCACTAGTAGAAAAGTGGATAAGTGTTTGAATTAGCTATCACAAATTACAGTGTTCTTAAAGGCTATGTGACACCGACAATATATCTCTTCCAAAATGCTAAATAGTCCCCTTGATTGGAGATACTGCGTAGTGCCGTTGTACTGTGGGATCGTTTGGAGGAACTGCACTGGTCACCATCCAGCTGGGTTAGCATGTTTTATGAGCGTTGTCAATTTTAATATTCCAATTGAGTATTTACACAGATCTTCGAGGTTTACAAAACAACTGCAGGTCGTTTTGCCATAGTAAGCTTCTGTGTTGTAACTCTATTGGTACAAAGGGAGATCTGTCAGCATGGGCAGTATAGTGACAATAGTGATGACATATTGGCCTTTGCTGGTATACACAGGGGAGACTGCCACAACAGAAACCACATGTGTTATGGCAACAGAAAGGGCAACCTACAGCACTGGTCACCTTCATTTGCAAATGTATTTTGGTAACCCTCATAGTGGTGTCAGAGTGTGTTCCAATGCATCTTTGCATTACAGTGGAATTACTTATGATGGAGCAAAACCAAGACAACTGTTGTCCTTTACTTCTGCATTTTTAGTTTCCGTGTTGAGAAAAACAACATGCATCAATGTGATCAGAGAAAGCTTGCAGTTGCCAGAACTTACACCCTTGACTCTACTCATTAGTTGTACTACCTAGATTCTGCTGGATCAGATGTGGTGGTGCTGGTCTGGGTTAAAACCATTCACACCCTGTAGCTTTCCAGGCCAGGATTTGCCGAGCCTTGGCTTGAGTGTGCCACTGCGTGCTATTGACTTCTTACTGTTCAGACCTGAGGTCACGAATCTCACAGCCATGATCCTATCCAGTCTTGGTTGTCTGTCATCACCAGTAGCTCTTATGTTTGAGAGTGTCTCGTGTAAGTCTCAGACCTCAAAGGGAACCAAACCCAAAGGCCTGTCATGACCCCAGGATGTACAGCAGGAGTTGGAGAGCAGGTTTTGGCAGGCCTGTAGTTCCCGTGCAACTGTTTGCTAATGACCTGCACAGCTGTGAGATCAGGAGGAAATGTGTTGAATAACGTAACATAGCAGACCATAGACCAGAAACTTTCTCTTTCTGACTACTACCCAGCGAGAGTGTCTTATTTATGTTGCCTAATTTTCAGAGAGGGGCTGCATTTACTTTTCCAAAGCCTTTTGGTATATCATAAACACTCTCATTCTTTCCCAAGCTCTTGTAGTCTGTCTTGACCATGACTAAAAGTAGCCTTTTTTGGCAGCTGTACACAGAGAAAAGTGATACAGCAATATCTGAACATTAGCTAAAGCACAGTGCAGATTTGGACAAACATAGAACAAAAGTTTATGGCCTGTTCCCTCTGTTGCCAGGAGTATAACCATATCCTAACCATGTTCAGTGCCCTCAAGAACCTCATGAGCTCCACTGAGGTAAGCTTTGGGCAAGGCAACTGCTCTTTAGATCATGGTTGACCTGAATTGATCCAGTCAAATAAATTGCTCAGTGAATAAAATGCAGATCTGAACAGCACCAAATCCTGAGAAAACAAATTAAAACAACACTAATATCAATATCTCTGCGCTGTGCTGCTGTCTTGCCAAGAGAACATTGTTATTTTTTTTATTCCTGGCGTGAAGCAGTGATATTTGAATGGTTTTGATAGAAATGTATCCAGGTGCAAGTCTGAATAGTGAAATATCACGATGATGACCTTTCGCTCTTGATTAGTCACACGGATATCCGTCTGAAGTGGTTTGTGGTTCCTAAAGAGAAAGTTTATTAATGAAACCATTTCACATCATAATGTGTGAATCTGGGATCACAAAATTTGAACATCAAATAAGATTTTTTACTGCCGCCAGTATGCCTGCAATGACGCTGCAAACATTTAATGTTAGGAAACAATGCTCTGTAATTGATTACTCCTGTTGGAAATAACTTGAAAACCATCAAATCAGCGCCGTGAAGCAACTAATCATGTTTTATTTTGAGATGTAATGAGAAACTAAGGGTCCAGGGTAAACCTGTGAGCAGCTTATGTTTTTTTGTAACTACTTTGAAACTGACCCAAACAATTAAGAGCAGCTTAGGCAATAGAGCAGAGATATAACAGGACCAGATATAAAGCTTTTAGCACAGGCAGCAGAAACACAATGCCCTGAACCAGTTAGAATATTGGGAGGCGTCCTGGTTGCTCTAATGAACAGTCCACATACACACAGCTGCAGTGGGTTTTAAATCCCTTGTCATGCAATACTCCCACATGTCTCACTCATCTTATTTCTGAATCACTGAAACTCCACTGAAACTATCAAATCTTTATCAGAATAAGTGATAAAGCAGAGCGGAACTGGCCACCTTCACTAACTAATGCTTAATTAAGCAATAACCATGTGTTGGTCATGGACTACTAATATACTAAGAATAATTATGATTAAAGAAATAATGTAATCAAAATAATAGGAAGGCTAAAGGACAGCAGCGGGTCAGCCTGAGATTAAGGGCAAAAACAGGTGCATTATTCTCCTGTTTAGTAAATAGAGAGATCCAATCTCACGGCCTTCCTGTTCCACTGTCTGTTTAAGGGTAAATACCACCATGTGGCCGTCCAGAATAAATAAAGAAATGACAGAACACTTTTTCCTGGGGACCGGGAATACTGTACTAACAATTCAAAATGAGTGGTCCCATTGGTCAATATGAAATATCCCGTAGTGGTCAATGGGTCAATCTGTCATCAAACCTCCTTATAGAGAAATCCACACATCTAGTACCCGATGTTTGGGCGTTTTTACCCTACCAGTCTTGCTCTCACAGATGTGTATCAGAGTGCTCAGTTGCATGCAGAATGACATAACGTTGACAGCACATGCTCTTGCACTACACTCTCGTGTTTGTGTGTGTTTTTCACTCGAGTAGATTACACTTATTTTCCATGTTGCTCATCCCTGTGATGTATTATCCACCTAATTCAACTGATTATGAAGCCTTGTTTAATGTATTTAATCACTGACCTAAGATATGTCTGATTCCACTTTGCATTTCTTAGACAGCCTTTGTTGAATAGCTTTCACTAGGAATTCACTTTGAAGTCAAAAGCCCCTTTACTGAGTGCACCTTGCAAAACGCTGTTAGTGAAGGGGACAGTGCTTTAGCGACAACAAAGAACAAACATGACACAAACACACAGACACGCTGCAAGTGATTTACTGCACCTAGGAAAGAGTGTGCGTTTCATTAAGGCCATTCGCTCATTGTGCTTCTTAGATTTTCCTAAAGAAGAAGAAAGGGGCAGTGTGCGGATTTGGGTTAGGATGCTGAATTAATCTTTACGGGAAGTTGGTTTGGAGGTGAACCCTCACAACCTCCTGGAGACTGTGGATGGAGTGAGCTCGGTTCAGACATGTAGAACACAATGCCCTTGTGAAACACCAGTCCAAGGCTTCCTCAGACCCAGGAGGTTGTGGTTTGGAAAAGCAGTTCTCTCTGCAGTTCGACCTGACGGCCAGATCAAAACGATTACCCCCTGAGAGGAAAGAAGAAAGACCTGGAAAGATCTCGGCAAAGATCTCGAATGGAAACAATAATATACGTTGTGATAAAAGTCATCCACTGAATCAACTCGATTTAACTTAAAGCGTTGATTCCAATGCTAACCTCAGTGGCTGAAATGTAGAGTTGTCTAAATTGAAAGCTCAATTGTTATTTTAATTTCAGGCATATATATTTCAGCTTTTACTGCTACCGCTACCCTTTTCATTTGAATGTTTAATGCCTTGTTTGCAAACTCAGCAATAATCCATCTTAATCTTGCCCAGCCTCATTAAAGCACTGGTTGAAAATGTCTCCACTGTTACCTTTGCTTTATTGTCCCATATGTCCCGTTTTTTCCTCCCTCCGCACTTTCAAAGTCCGTGTAGAAAAGCAGGGGGAGTAGCAGTGAGCAGGTTATGCAGGGGAGAGATAGACTAAGCACAATTAGGGGCTTGCATTCCTCTCGTTTCTATAAATACCCTGCATATTTCCTCTCTTCTGTCTGCGATTCTCATTAAAGCAGTGGAAAATCAGCCTGCCTCGGGTGGTATACTGAGCCCCCTTCTCTCTCTTGTTGCCTCTGGATGGAGACATACAGGAGGCAGTGGTGAGGATGAGGAGGAAGAATGCTTTTTAAGCTTAATCGAGCCCTTTTAATCATCATTAGAGGTACTTGAGGTATGGCTATGCAATTCACCTGTTAGATGTGGGGGTTATCAAATTTACTGTACAGATAATGAGATGGCCATGCAACCAGGCACCCAGACACACACTCACAAGCATACAATGACCATAAAATATCTGTTGGGGTTGATTTCTTGCTTTGATCAATACCAATGATTTAATGCTTACTTTGCCAGCTGCTGAGATTTCAAAACTCACTTTCCAGCCCATACTCTGGTTTGGAACAAAAAAAAATCCCACTGAGACATTTCAACTACGAAGGCTAAAAAGTCTCGCTCTCAAGCCAAAAAAGCAAATGACAAAGCAACATTATTATTACAGTATTTCGCATGGTGATATATTACCTCTTGACTAGATGTCTCTGTTGGATCTGTTGCAGCTTTGATTTGCTATCTTACCTCTGTTCATTGTGGAAATGTGACTTCACTGTGTCAAATACAGGCCACCGTCACTGGTGGGGGCTGTGCCAAAGACATGTAGACGAAGATGTTGTTGCAATTCCTACTGGCTGCCGATAGAGGTTGATAAAGATCATAGATTACTTAATTGTACCTTTACATTTTTCATGGTCAAGCTCCAACTTGTATTACTGAGTTGTTTGTGTCTTCATATCACTGTGAAGTCATTCACATCCTCAAAGCATATGGCCTGTTGGCTGATCCCAAAGCCCAGAAATCTGACTTCGTGTGTTGTCTGATATGGGTGTATGGTGTTGTGTATTTATCTGTACTTCTTTCTCTCTCTCACTCAATTACCTGGGTACTGTCATCATCATTTCACTGAAACGACATGACAGCCTACCCTTCCCGCTCTAGTTTCACAGGGCTATCATCAAGAGCACCCGTATGTCCTCTAACACGCTGACTTCAAGAGAAACCTACCGCCGGTTGTTGCAGTCATCCAGTGGGACGCCAGGTATCTGTCAGACTTGCCACTGGTAGATGCTAACAGTTTAATCAAAGTAAAGACTACCCAGCTGCACTTTATCAGAGGGAAACGTGTTCCAGACAGCCAACACAAGATGTCCCGTGCTGTAGAAACCCCTTGGCATACAAATTAAGTTTCACATGGGAAATCTCTCATTAACAAATACAATCAGATTGAGTGTCAACATCATGCAGCCAGTTTAAAAACAGCAAAGGCCTTGTCTTGACCATATGGCTTAGCTACATATTACTGCTGTCAATGCACCTTGAACTTCATTATTTTGATTCTGTCACCTAGATATTACAAAATAAATGTCTTACATTAGAGATTGCAGTTCATTGTTTTTCTCAATTATCAGTATTAGACACATAATCTTTATTAGACACACAGACTAAGGGGAAAAGTTCAAATAAGTTCAGTCTATGTGTTGGACCAGTTATGATAAAAGTAATGTTCACTGCCTTATTATTCACAGGCAGCAAAATCTCTGGAAATATTTAACGGTTCAAGTACACTGTAGCGGAAATGTCAATATATTCTCTGCAACGCCAATTCAGTGCCATATGGACACAATAATAAATGCAAGTCCACACAAGCAAACATTTGATAGCACATCATCAATGTGAAAAGTTCAAGTGTATCATAAGCACACTTGGAGATGGGACGATAATAATGAGATGAGGAGAGATTGATCGATCCACCCTGTTGATATGAGGTTCACTGCATGCTACTCTGACGTCAAGAGAAAGGGGAGCTGAGCTTTATTGATTCTCTACAGGTCCTGTGGTTTCAGCGCGGAGGCTCAGTTGAGGAGGACGACACGAAGACTTTCTGTAAAACATTGCTCTTGCTCCTTCCTTTCTGGCTATTCTCTATGCAGCTGGGTTGAACTTAATGAACCGACTGATACCATATCCATGTGAAGAGTTTCATTTAAATAGCAGATATTAACATTAGGGGGGGGGGGCAAAACTAAAAGAGCAGTACTAATGTTTGTAGCTGTCTTTAAGTACTAATCTGCAGCATTTCCACATGAATACCCTCTACTACAGTATATCCCCAGGATCAACAATAGTCAACCTAAGCAGTTCCTAAGGAGCTTTTCTAATTCCTGTACTAAATGTCTGGTGTCTGGTCGGTGTTTTCCTGCGGAAAATTCTCTGGCCCACAGGAAGTGATGCATTTTACATTTTACAACTTAAGTATTGTTTGGAATCAACAGAAGAACTGGGTAGTTAGCATGGGCAGCGGTGGCCAAAATGGATGAACAAAGAAAAAGAGCTCCACCTAAAAACACTCAAACTTAATTTACAGAAAATCCAAGGAAAAAGACGTCACAGTACTGGCCGCAGTGTTTCGAATGATCTCTGGGACGTGGAATGCAAAAACACCACACCAAAGATTACAGCAAAAATTTAAAATAACAATAATAATAAATTAAATGAGAATCTCGCAGATTACGAGACCTTATATTATATACACTTAAGGTATATTATATTATTAACATTTCTGCTTAGAAAATAGCATTGTTAAGGATGCAATCATCTTTATTTCCCCAAATGAATATAGTATAATAAATGAATGAGTAATTTTTCTTCTAAAATGTGCTTTGGAAGGAACCTCCCCATGTGAAGAGCAGTATGTGTCATGTACTTCCCCAAGGTTCCCCAGGCAGTCATCAATGTAAATGTATGGAAATGAGTACAGCATGATATAGCGTGAGAATGCGGCTCTGAAACGATGCCTTGGGCCCCTCTTTTAATTTTGTACATCACTACCACCACCACTACCAGTTCCCCTTACAGAACTAAGGAGAGACACACACATCCTCAAGTGCACACACATTACGTCACTTCTTTCTATACCCCCTGCTAGATCCACAGACCCCTGGGTGATATTTGGGCAAGCTGGAATTGCATTGCCTTGATTTTGGCGCAATTACAGTGTCAGGCCTGTTTGGCCAAATCCCCTTGGAGGTTCATGTAAGTCTGTGTTGTACGTGTGCAAATGGGGTCTTTCAGGAAGTAAAAAGATTGGAGGACGGCAGCTAATGAACAAAAAAGGCCTGTCGTGCGAGTGAGCCTTTCCAGGTCTTGATGACATGTGTGCAGGTGTGCTCTCACATCACTGCAACAAAAAAAAGAGATGAGATGGAGTGTGGCTTTTTTTAGGTGGGGGGTTCAGGGGGCAAGGGGATACTTGGCAGCCGAGTCAATGCAAGCGAGCGTGCAACATAGTCAGACTTGCTTGGGACCGCCCACAACCCCTGCAGCCCTCAGGGCCATGGCATCTTGAGTTCAAAGGACAGCCTGCTGAAAATGGAGGCCTAATCACCTTGATTAAGGGAGAAAATGACTTCTTGTCGCATCGTTTGCAGCTGTGGTGGACAAGAGACAAGAGGCCTCTCGTGGCAGCTTTTCTCCATAGGTACGATGTCACTTCGGGACAGGAACACTGTTTTGTCGACTTACATTATCATAACCAATAGCTGGCTGGTCAGTGAGAACAGATGACACATGCAATTACTGTGTTGCTAATACAGACGTTTCCCTGAACGCTTCCATTTGCAGAGTGGCTGTATTTTCCTGGTGCAGTGGCCAGCCACTGTACACTGACACCAGACCGCCTGGCCAGACGGAGTCCGCTGGCGGATGAAGCTGCTACTGCTCCTTTTTATGACTCTCTACTGCTGTTTTATTTCTAGTCTGGAAGAATCGTTTTGGTGTATTATTACTTTCTTCGACTGTGCATGTGTGAGTTTATGTGCATGTGTGTGGGTTCTAATATGTTAAAGTAGCTAATAGAAAATGGTCTCTATGGCCTTACAAATTCTAATGTATTATATAGAGATTTTAGGGAGTTTGACAGTTGGCTGACTTTAAACCCTAGTTATCCCCACTGCTTATAGAATTCGGAAGTCAACCCATTTAAATGTTTTTTTTCTCCACTTAGTGTGACATTTTGATTGATTTCTTAATATTTTCTGGTAGAGTGATCAATTCATGAGCAGTACCTTGATGCGGCCCTGGGTTGGGATCCTCGAGCTGTTTAGAATGAGAGGAAAAAGTGACATCATGAAGCATTCCATAAGGCAGGACAGATAGTCTGTGGTTGGACATGTTTTTCAGTAGTTACAGAAGCCCGAGTCGCGTGTGCCTGCCTCCTTCGTGAATCGTCTCTATGTGACAATATTCATTTTCTGTTTTACAGTTTTTGTTTTGGGGGCTTTAGTTGATGTTGTCGCAGTTTTTTTCCACCCGTGCCAGATCCTGTGGTTTTCGCATGACGAAAGTCCACAGCACAGCCTTTTCCGGAACGGGGTGAACAGACTCGGCCAATAGGTCCTTGAGTTTCCACCGCATAACAACAATGTTTCAATTTGTCTAATCGGGGGTATTTAGACTAAGTAAACTATCACTCTTCAGGATTTCATCTGTAGCCACAGCCCAGTCATGCAGACCTCTTATTCAAACCATTTGTGTGCGGTCGAGAGTGGGAGTGCGGAGGGCGGCCAGTGGAGATGACGGGGGGATTGGATAACACAGGGAGAAAGTCTGGGACGCAGAGAGTGAGAGGCGTTGGCAAGGAACTGGAAACCACACGCAGCTTGCGTGATTGTGGTTCTCTTGCAGCCCTTTGCTTTTCCCCCGTTTACTTCCTCTCCCAGTTCTCCGAAGCACCTGCATGCCTGACCACTTGACCTCCTGACCTTTGAACTTGACCTCAGGGACACACTAAGTCCTGATGTCATGTCATCCGGTAGACTGGCATGTAGTGTGGAACCTTGAAGTTGAGCAATACAATATGTGATGGTGCAAATAGCCATATAATCACCCACACTACCTTTTATTTGTGAGGTCATGGCACTGCTTACCTAGCCCAGCTCTTCCATCTCAGCTTCTCGCATCGATTTAGGATCATAACTGGCCTCATAAAACTTTGAGAGGGACGTGAGAGCCAAAATCCAGACCCAGCCAAGAAGTTTTAATGGTACAGGTTTATAATGAAACACTCCTTGAGTCTCTCTCCCAAAGCGCTGACGTTATCCACTGGACACACGCGCATATTAAAAGCGCACGCTATTTATAAAGTGTGTGACTATCAGCAAGGCAAGGCTGCAGGGAGTTGAGAGGATGTAGAAGGTTGTGTGTGAAAGTGCTCCAAAATGACTGTTACCAAGAGGTTTATCTGCCTTGGTTACACTGCAGTTTTTGTCATGGGGATTTTGAGTTTTTGCCATTTTAGCGGATGAGCGGAGCACTCTGTTGTTGTAAAGAGCAGATGTTTTGAGGTCACTGCTTTTCGATCCGCCTCTCTGCAAGTGTTGACACTTGTGGGTTGGAGTCATACTTAATGAGGGAAACATGATGTGTGGGTTGTGGCCCATAGGAAACAAAAATTAAGTGCCATAGCCATTCATATTCTCCAGGCCATACAAGCCCTGATGATTAGGTATAACAGTACCCTGCTGTGCTCAGTAAAGTCATGTCCACAACTCCCAGTATCTAATCAATCTAACAAACCCACCTCCTTGTGTTTTGAGGTTTCCGACCTATGATTTGATTCCCAATTGACCTCTAAAAGGTTTACACGAGATATTTTAAGGTTCTCACAAGAGGTTTCTATATTTATTCATTCATTCAAGCATTCCTAATTCAGGTAATGGTGCATTCAGACTGTCCATGTTGTTCATTCCTGGTCCCAGCCCATTGCCTCCACCTGCCCAGTCCACACAGGCTCTAATGATTTCTACTGATTAGAGTTCAAATATTCCCATGTGTGGCCGCTATGAGTCTGTGGCGTCTGGTTACCAGTCTCACCCAGCAGGCTACTTTGAACATTCCAGTACTGCCTGTCCAATGAAGACACAACCCCATGATGTAATTTCCTCCTCGGGGGACTTCTGCTCTTTCCCTGATGGTAACAGGAGGGCTTCACTCCAGTGGAGCAGACAGTATGGTCTGGGGTTAATCTTTAACTGATATCCCTGAACATTGAGCATTTGGTTTAGCCTTCCTGAAAAGATGGATGTGGTTTGTCCATTTGAGATAATTGGTCCCACTATGTCAGGCAAGATCAATCAATCCCAGGAAAGTAACTGAATCACTTTCAAATTATAATTTGACTTTTGTCTCTTCCCCAGAGAAGGGAGAGGGGGTTAACTGTGGGTTAGACAGCTGTGAGCTGGTCCTGACTTTGATCTTTTGTCATTGTGTCATTTCTTATGCTTGATCGAGTTTAACAAACTTCTCTCAGGTGAGTATCACAGGGTAATCAGAGAGCAGAGATCTGTTGGTAGGCCCAACAGTTACCAGACAGTTATCACAACTGGCAGTGACTCATGGGACACCCATGACTCCATCACAGGATCTGCATTAACTGCATTCCACGTTTCCTGGTTTCTAAAAAAGTGACTGGCGGGTGATGAGAGGAATAAATCTGTACCACCACCTGTGGCTATATTACAGCAGCATCTAATGATGAATTTCCTATGAATTTCCAGCAGTGTATCACTGGATGAATACTATCTAGTTCCTATTCAATATGCTCCTGCTGCCATCTGCTGGTACATAGCCTACCATTCTGTGAAATAGAAAGAACGCTCTATAGATGCTGTGTAATTAATTTCATTAAACAGATTGAGAAATAACCAACAAGTAGAATATGCAGCATTTTAACTTCTAACTTTAAGATGAGTCATACCTATAGGCGTAGTTTGCTTTTCTCCTAACATACAACTGACGTATCTGATAGTCACATAATATGAGCTTTGAATAAACTTCCACAGACTTCCAGAATGTTTGATCGTGGAGTGATTCCGCCTCCCAGAGGAGCAGCAATACCCAGAGAGGAGGAAACAAATGGACTGAAGCAGCCACTTCCTCCTGGATACCCCTGGATATAAAAAGAAGCCTGTTAAATTTAGTAGTGTGAGGCATTAGGGTGTGTAAAGCTGTTGGTAGTTGTAGGTTAATGTGCCCTTGTGTGTGTGTTTGTGCTTGTCTGCATGCGGGCGTGCATGCATGCATGTATGTGTGTTTGTCGTGTGTGTGTGTGTTTGTATGCATGCACGTGCTTTTGTGTGAGTATATATATAGTGGTGGAAAAATGTGAGTCAGAACGTGCGGATGAAGGGACTCAGACAGTGGAATGTCCAAACACGACACCATGAGGGAGGAACTGGGTTACAACAGTGGGGCCTTATGGTGCTGAGCCCTGGGCTCAGCCAGGGATAGAGGGGAATACTAGAGGGATGTCTGGCCAGCTGGTCATCTTCTGATATATTTCTGGAGGGGAAGAGATCAAGACATGGCAAGGTTAAGGTTTCAGCTATTGGCCTATTCAGAGTTTCCGACTCCTCAGCTGAGCTAGTCATGCAACGCTGTTCTCAAACCCCCAACAAAGCCTCACGATAGTCACTGGAAATGGTCTAATGTCCCCAATTTTAATTAGTGTGATTATATGATATGTCTAGTTTTAACTGTACAAACTATATAACCAATGAAATAATGTTCTCCTGAAGCCAACATACTGCAAGCAGCTACAATCTAGAAGAGGTAGCTTCTGCTTGTTTTCACTACATGAGAATTACAATGTGCACTTTTTATTTTATTTACATACACATACACAATACAGACATTGCAATAGACAATGGGGACACATCCATTTACACAAGCTGGGTGGATGATTAAGTCTGCAATAAAGGGGCTCAGCTTTGGAACAGTCAAATTTAAATTGCATCTCAGTCTACCTCACTCAAGAGATTCAAATGTAGGCTAAGATCCTGTCTGATGAACCAAACTCTTCAAACTGATCACATTTGAGTATGATGGACCATCCTCTATCTACTGTAAAGATTTGTCTGATTTGACTGAATACATGTGTGCTTTGGCACGTGCGTATAGAGTTGCACACTCCCATGCTCGCTCGATCACGCATACACACACCAAACACACGCGCGCGCGCACGCTTATGCTCTCACTCATAATTTTAATTGTGTTGCATATGTGATTTTGTGTTGTCTTTGCTTTTTGATTCCATGTTTTTATATTTGTCTGTTTTTTGCTATGGACTTATTAATATCTGTTCTTAATGCTGATATGGTGAGATTTCCTCTATAAGCCTCTCGGGGGGGGGTAATCTCACCTACACAATCTGCTTGCAGTGTATTTTTGTCGGTTTTGTTTGCTTGTTTTACTGTGCAAATAAATAAATAGATAAATAAATAAATAAATAAATAGGATTTTCCAGCCAAATCAGCACTAAATTGCGGTTGGGCACTGCAGCTGAATTGTGCAATTATATGTGTATCTATTTCAGCATAAACTGTATTCAAATTCTCACAAAACCAGAAAGTGAATCAGCTCAAGCAAGTCCCTGGGTTGAGGAACCACTGTTCCCAAGAACTCAACCCAGATCCATATGGTTCCTCTTCCCAGTGCCTTGAACAAAAATATTGTCATTTCTTCCTCTACAAATCTACCTTCAATCCCTTCATGAAGTTTTAATAAAACATGAAAACCTTTCCCATATCTCTTAAGCATTTTCATCAGCTTTTTCAAACCTTCTATTTAACATTTCATATGATGCTGTTTTAAACAACACATCCATGCACTCTTTAAATACTGGAGTGTTGGAGTTCCAGCCTACAGTAAGTGCTGCCACCATGCCCCAGCACAGTCTTTTAAATTGTGTCTTCTTAATCCCTTTGATCCTAGACTTGTCACCCAACAGACAGTCTGGGTATCTTGGGTTTGGAAAGTCCAAAGCCCTCCTTCATACACTTCAAGTCTTATCCCATAGAGGGTAGAATTGGACAGAATTAGACATTCCCATAGGACATGCAATAATATATGAATGATTATTTTGGGATAACACCATCCCATGCAGCCTTATGGGAGTAAAATAAATGTAGGCTACCTACACAGCTTTTAAGTTGGATATATTTCCAGATGTCATTATCATTCAAATTTTACTACCCACTTTCTTCAAGTGATAATTAAACTTTGTTCTCGTTAAGATCAGCTAAAGTAAAAACACATTCTTGTCCACGCTTTTCCCAGAATACTGACTTCCCAACATGTTTAACGGGGTCATGCCTTTTGCAGCATGTATCTTCTGCATACTGAAGCATGGTCCTGTACGGTACTTTGTTAAGAGGGTAAGAAAATGGGAAGTGAACATTGAACACTCATGGTCACTGCACCCTGAATTATCACCATCACATCACTGTTGCCTTGTGGTTTAATGAGGAATTCAGCAAAAGATTAAATTAAGTTCATACTCTGCTTACCTCACTTCTGCTAAAACTGTACGATGTAATGATACAGATCAACTGCTTATGATGAAGCAAAATGTTTATTGAAAAATGTTAATCGAATCAAGCTTGCTATATTACACATTAACCTGTTGACCTAAAAACAGCGTTTAGCAAATTACAGCTTGCTACATTTCAAATTAACCTTTTATGTTGAGTAAAGTGAAAATGTACTGTCATTATCACTGTATAAATCTTGATTCTAGCACGCCTCTGTGAACGTCAAGCTAGGGAGGAGAGCGCTTGAGGTTTCCTTTGTCAGTCATCAACAGGAAGCCAGGGGCAGGTGTCACTAAAGATGCTACAATAAAGTGGAAGCCTCCGGCTAGATAACAGTCAAGATATTACAAAAACAAGAACATACCACGATCAACAGGAAGTCACAGAAAGTAATTTGAATATGCATTCATTTTGCTTACATGGCATAAGAAATCTTAACCAATAAGAAAAATGATATATGAAATTAGGACGGTAGGCAAAAAATGTATCGGTCAACTGTACGGTATGGTCACTCCGCTACAACCCGGGCCCGGGACAGTTGGTTGGAGTCTCACATAAGATCTACATCCAACCAGTTTTCCGGTAGACGGGCTTTGATTACCAGGCTCTAACAAGCTTGATCGTCAAAGAGTGGTTCGGGACCGCTGTGACATAACCGCTGGACCACCAAGTAACTGATCACGGCCCGGCACCCTCGAAAGGAGGGGCCTCCTTGTTCATGGCACCAGGGCGGCACAGTAAGCAAAGTGATTGACTAAGGTGCAACAGGGGTTCTCTCCCTCTCGCCTCGCTCTCTCACAGCCGGTCGTCCTGGGAGTGTCGGGGCTGCTCGCCTTTTCAACAACTTTAAAACAGATGATTGAATAGTATATAGGGGCATCATTGAAACAGTTAAACTTGAGGACAGCCATCAATTTTGATTGTATTAATTACCCCCCAGGTGTTAACAATTTTCATTTAGCCATATTTTGTTTTATTTTTAAATGAATATCTACTCTCTTGTCCAGCTCCGGTGTCAGTAGAGTGCACAAACCTGAATTCAACCACCTAAAAAGTTCAGTATGACAGAGTGACATACTGTATTAACCCTGACCATAACCAAAGTAGTCTTGAACACTCTGTGCTACCAGAAGCTACATTGCACTGTTAGCGCTGATGCTTTATGTTACGAGTTACATTACTTCTCAGTTGCATTCACTGACGCACTCTCTGCTTGTTCTCCATTCATGACGCACTTTCGTAAAAGTACAAAGCCCATATTTGACTTTTTCTTCCTCTATCAGTTATCTCAGTCTGGCGTCTTGTGAATCACAAATCCAAGAATGATGACTAACAGCACAAATCCATTTAATAGCTTAGACTTTAACATGACAGCCTAGCAGGAATAGAATTCAGACAGTAAGATACTGTATTTAAACGTCACGCAGTATATCGCTTAGATTGTCACTTAAGCGTTTTCACCACCTAATCCATACCTGACTTACTCCAAAAGCTGTCTCGCATTTGGAGGCTTGTGAGCTGCACTGGGGAAGATTGCAGACATTTGAGAGCGCCAGTTGTAATATTTTGTCATTTCACATTAAATGCTGTGTTAGGGATTCGTGGTTGCAGTCAAGTCATATTTTTGGCAGTCAGCTCAGGCAGCAATATGATCATTCAACATCATACAGCTGAAATGTCCTTTTCAAATTCAACACAATAGCTGCTGTTATTCCAAGACAGATTTTGAATATTGAATTTCAAAGAAAACCATCTCCCACTGAGGTGAAGCTGCTCGAATTAAATCAACTGGGCTTTAATCTCCACATTCCTCTCACCACCCTGTGAAAAAGCTCCCAATTTAGCATTAATCAAAATATTTCATCTTTAGTGACCAGTCAAGCGTCATCCGGTTTAATTTCATTGTGATATTGTCGAACCACACAGAGAGGAAGGGATGAAGAGAGAGAGAGGGAGAGAGATAAACACATCCTTTAGCTTCTGCAGTAGCCCAAGGTTATGAGTGCCACCTACTGAGCACCATTAACTTCTTATGTAGGTGCATATGTCCTTGTGTGCATGCGAGTGTGTGTGTGTGTGTGTGTGTGTGTTAGGGGTTTCACCAACTAGTCAACTAGTCGCCTACTATAATCACTAGTCGGCGCTGTTGTCAGCAGTCAATTAGTCGTGGACAACATCATTTTTGTCAATGTCACCAGATTTACAATTTTTTATTTTTTTATTTTTATTTATTTATTTATTTACACACTTGGAAAAAAGGAAGTACACATTATAAATGAAAGTATACATTAAACTGTATACATACAATATACATGCACCTTAGTGTGCAAAAGGGAAACCCTGAGGAAGCTATATAAGCTTTTAGTGGGGACCCAAAAAACATAAATGCATATAGAACAAGTCAGACTAATCGGAATGAGCAAATAACAAGGTAAAGTAAAATAAAGCAGAGCAAAGGAACAGTTGAACAAAACAATATAAAACAAACAAGACAAGCAAAACAGGGTATTGGCCTATACCCCTACAACAAATAATACTAGACATATACTAGACATATACAGACAAGACAAATCCCAAACAGTTGCAGTTATGTATATGTTGCTAAGAGTTGTAGCTTGAGCAATTTTTTAAAGGAGGAGACAGAGTGTGACATGGTTATTGTTTCATTGAGCTCGTTCCGATCTGCGA